>VXBJ01003882.1:48479-108512 GCA_013400055.1 Nycticryphes semicollaris | reverse complement strand
TATATATATATATATATGTGCACCAATCTGGGTGGGACCTTCTCTCAGTGCCTGGTAAAACCACTGGAGGAAGCTGAAAGGTGACTCTTGTGACTTGGGAGAGTATCAGAGGGGCTAAAAATCCCCCCCAGCCCCACTGAGACCCCCTCAGCTGAGCTGAGGACTGTGCTGGCTCCCTGCTCCTCTGGCCCTCCGTACCCAAAACCCAGGCCCCAAAGGCGGCGATAAGACAGCAGCTTGCTGTACAGTATGTTATGGTGTTGGACAGCTTATCTTCTCCCCTCCTCCAGCCTGAGCTGCGTGAGCCAATCCCAACGGCTGCCAACGGCCAACGATGTGGGGCCCAGACCAGGTGTAGGACTGACTGTACTTCATCCCATTTTGACACAGCCAGTTTAGGACTTGCTTTACAGAGGTTTTACCCCACAGCTCTGGGCATCCTGCAGGGTGGTACGTAAAGGGCAGCTGGTGTGGAGCCAGCAGGAGACTGAGTATTTTTTTGTTTCTTGTCCGTGATGCTCTCCGTGGTTTCCCAATAGTCTCTCCCCCTGATTGCTGGGAAATGCCCCAAAGCTCTGCTTCTTCCTTCCTTCCTTCCTTCCTTCCTTCCTTCCTTCCTTCCTTCCTTCCTTCCTTCCGGGATTGTTTCACGTAGCAAAACTGACCGGTGCTTTTTATTTGGCGTGGCCTTTCCCCGGTGGAAACGCAGAGAGTGTTTGATGCTCAGAGGATGTGATCTGCATGGTGAGAACTCACATCCATGTTTCCTCTGGTGTTTTCCTCTGCCAGCACCAGCCTGGCTCCAGGGCTGCTCAGGGACCTGCAGCATCCTGTGCCCAGCAGGGGAGTGGGCAGGTGAGGACCTGCCATGCTGGTAGAGCTTGTTCCAGCACTGGCTGCTCTGGTGATGTCCCCTACTGTGACACCTGGGGGTGTATCTCCAATGACAGAGGGAAATCAGCAGAGGCAGTTGCAGGAGGGAGGTTTCAACTCTAGGTCTGAAATAGAAGTATTTTACTCTTTGTTGGGCTCCCAGTGGCCTTGCATGCAGTTATACCTCGAGATAAACCAGCTCAGCTGGCTGATTCCACTGTCCCCACAGCATCAACCCCCCCACCCAGGGCCTGTCCCAGAGTGTCACATGCAGTGGACGCCTGTCACTACTTCCTTTCTTCCCACGCAGGAGCTCAGAGTTGTCACGTTTCGCTTGCCGGGAAGCTCCAGCAAAGCGCAGCAGAACCCCACTGGCGTGTGTGGGACCTGCCCGGCCCAGGCAGAGATGCTTCCTCCCCAGCTCTGCCCTGAGAATTCCTCTGATGTGGCTGCTCCCCGCAGCAATAACCTTTTATGGTTCCCATCCAGTGATGAATTAAGCAACTCCAACGCCTAATCTGCTCAATGTTCCCCTAAAGCAAACAGCGTACGTTCTTGAAAGTGTCATTTTGTCATCCCATCTCCAGCTTCAGCTGAACAAAGGTGGATGCTGCTGTCTGCCAGCGCCCGGGGAGCTGCGATGTCCTGTCCCCTTTCCACCACACCGCAGACAGAGCGAGCACTGGTCCTTTCAAACAGGCAGAGCCCAGGAGGCTCAAGGGGCTCCAGAGTTTGCCATAAGTGCTGGTGTACGGGTGACCACCTCGCTCGTGGATAGGGGGATGCTCGCTGCCCTTCAGAGATGCCTCCCCCCTGTGAACACTCTGTGCTGGCCTTTCCTTCCTCCTCATCCTGCCAGCACCCAGTGCATGAAAGTGTTTTTCACCCCCAGCAGCCTCCCTTGCTCCCGTGTCCGCGCAGCTCGGCTCTATACACGGTGCCAACCGACCGAGGCGTTAGATGTGGGGAGCCCTGAATTCTCATCTCTGGTGCTCACACATTGCCTAAAATGGTCTCCCCATCACCGAAGCCCCGCGTGCGCTGTGCGCTGCTGCCCTAATGGCCACTGCCGCCACATTCACCGGCTGCAAACCTGATTTATCACGTGTTGAACGGGAGGGTCTGAAGTCTCTGAGGAGGATATACATCGTTCACTGGGTCTGGAGGGGGGCTGTTGACTTGCAGTCTATGCCTTGGCCAAATCCTGAGCCCTGCATGGCACTGGCAGAGCACAGGGAATATTTTCCAGGCCTCCAAGGAGCTGACTCTGTTCCAGGGATCCACTTCAGAGCCATAGCCCAGTGCTGGCCCAGAGTAGCCTTGGCAGGATGGCTGGACCTTGCTTGGGAGGAAAAAACCTTTTTGTCTTAGCAAAACCCGTGGGCCAGGGCTCTGGCTCCTGTCAGGCCACAGTGCTTGTCACCTACCGCACCGCATCCTTGCCACCCCTTGGGGCTTTGCTGCTTCCTCCATGTGTAGTTCACCGCTGCAAGGGATGCCAAGGACAGGAAAATCTCCTTTTCCTTCTTTCTTTGGACTTGTAGGAGAGGAAGCACAATTTGTCCTGGTCTGCCTGGAACCCTCCCCACCTCCTGGTTGCTCCCCTTGGGTCCATTCTACCTCAGCCTTCATCCCAGCCTGGTTTGAGGGTTCAGTGGCTCGTACCACCCGCTGGCATCTTTGGCTGCTGGGGTTTTCTGCCAAAAGCTGCACTACTTCAGATGAGAATTCACTTCAAAATGCTGATTTTTGATTACAAGCTGCTTAGAGGCAATCCAGGTGCACCTGAGGAAAGAAAAAGGTGACATTCAATAATTCAGTAAACTTCTGCCAGTTTTATATAGAGCATTACAGATGTGGCTCAAGGGCATCCTGGGCAGGAATTTAACTGTTAATTAAAAATAACTCATGAAGTAAATTCTACAACCTCGCTGGAAAGCCTGTTTCAAATCTTCCCTGCTCTTACACTTAAAAAAACCCCACCTTAATTAAAATAGTGCCTTCACAGAGTGCTCTCTCTATATTAGCTACAGACCCTCACTTGAGATTACCGCCCATATTTAAACACACCAAACACTCCTTAAAACAGACAATCTGGCATCTGCAGCGTGCAGCTGGATCCAAGGAACGAGCCTCCAAACTCTCCCTCACATTTGCTGCCTTTGTCTAGTTGGCACCACCCAATTTCTGGCTGTGTTGCGTAGCACTAAAACCCACAGTGGGATACAAGGTTTCCACGAGTGAGGTTTTTTAACAATATCTTCCTCATATTAACGTTTTTATACTTGGCTTTCCTGGAGTATGATGGGTTTCTAGCAGTTTCTTGCCTATTTTTTTTTTTTCCCCATCGGATAGATACAGCAGCTTACAGTCTCTTGCTATTGTTCTCTGCATCTTCAGAGATCCACCAACAGCCTGGCTTTTTTCCACCTGCCTCAGCTGTACGTATCCTGAAGGAATAAAAGGTCTCCGTGAGTCATGCCATGGTGTAGAGATCGTGGTGAAGGTTTACGGCGTGTCTCGTTGCATAGGAATGTGCTTCAGTCAGCTGGGTGATCTGTTGTACCACGAAGCACATCCAGACCTTGTTTTTGTTTCTCAATGAGTTATCGGTGGGTGTACACGCGCGCAGGTTCACGCTCGCATAGCGCTCTTGCGAGGGGAAAATCCACACGAGTGAGACGGCACCAGGAGAAATACCCACTCCTGCTATTGCTCTACACATTCAGTGGTGTCTGGAGTCACTAATGCACCTCCAATTTGGCCTCCCACTGGCATCCTTTATTCTTTAGGGATGGAAATAAAATCAGTCCTTTTTTTCTTTTTTCTTTTTTTTTTTTTTCATAGATTCCTGCTTTAAAGGTCCATAGTGTCAATAACAGGCTTCAAAATGTGCTTAACTCTTCTGTTAATTTGAGGAAACAGCCTACAGCTGTAGGGCATCCTACCAGGGTCTGGCTGGATGGTGCAAGGAATCTGCCCTTGCACATGCCATGGGCTCAAGGGATGAGATTTCTGCTATTAGGGGACCCCTACACCAGGTTCCCACAGGATCAAGGGTGATGAGGTCCTGAGGTCACCTGGCAGCGCTTCTCTGTAAGGGGCAAGGGAGCAGAGGGCTATGAGGAGCATTTTGGTGATGCCTAATGTCACCTCTCTGCATGCAGCTGATTTTTACATCCCTCCTGGCCGTCTGCTGACATGCTGTGACCTTCTCTGTCTCACAGGGTCTGACTGCAAGCCATGCTTACGGGAATTCACTGACCACAGCACCCCTGCTTTGGAGTATCCCAACCCCAAAGGCTTCCTCCCGTCCCTGATAGCTGAGGATGACACCCTCTGCACCAGTATGGCTGAAGAAAAGGTAAGTGTCTTATTTCCTTCCGCTACCACCACGCACGGCAGGAGGCAGGGTCAGCAACCTGGGTGGTTAACAGCATGTTCAGAGGGACTGGGGTGGAATAAGGATGGGGGAAAGGGGTACTGATCCAGATTATCAAGGAATACAAGGTTATATTGCTGGTGCTGCTGGGAAAAAACATCCCTCTGTGCTTTGTGTTGGTGATAAGGGGAATTAAGGACAGAGAGACCTCAGGGACTGGAGGGAGCTGAGCTTGTGGGGCTGGGAGATGCAGTAGGAGGGTTCTGCTACTAGAAAGTCTGGTTTGAGAAGCTCAGCTGCAGGCCTGGCCCTGCTACCTACAGGTGGGCTGTTTGCCATGTGGAGGGAAAGAAAAGCAGCTCCAGCCCTGCATGGACAGGTACAAGGCTCTCAGATGGGATTTGTGTGCTCAGGGTCAGCAGTGGTTGCCTTTGCAGGAGGACTCATCTTCCACAGAGCTGGATGTCACTATAGTGGACTTGCACAGCAGCACAGAGGATCTCTTCTCAGACTCTGCTCTCCATGGGACGGAGTATTACAGAGATCTGGGACTCCTGAGCCCACCATTTGCCCAAACAGCGCCAGAGACAGCAGCGCAGCCAGCACAAGCAGCCCAGGCTGTGTCTGCCATTCGCTTATTGGAAGAGAGACCAAGGGCTCTGAGCAAAATGTCTGTGGATGTTGCTTTTTCCAATCCCATTTCCTGCTCGGTACGTTACGGCGAAGCTGACTGCCGCTTTCTGAACAAAGACCATGCTTGCTCCTGCGCAGCGGTGCCAGAAGATGGTACCAGCACTTCTGAGCGTCCTGTGGGGGCAGGCAAAGAGCTGGACCTGGAGGAGGCCAAGGAATCCTTCCCCACGTTGGTGAGATCGATGTCTACCTCTCGGAGGCACAGCTGGGAGAGCCCTTTGTCACCCGTGGACTGCAAGCGCAGGTAAAGCAGGACGATGAGCAATATTTGGTGTATATGGTACAATGATGCTGCATGAGGCCAGAGTGATCACACTGTCCTGAGCTCTGGCTGCTTCTGGGTGGGCTCCCTCCCTCGTCAGCTTCTGCCAAAGCAGCTGGACACTTACTGCTCATGCTGGGTGGGATGTGGAGGAGCAGATGCTAGAGCAGGAAGAGGCTTTAATGTCTCCTTGGCAGTAGGAAGACACTCTTTTCCTGATCTTGGGGCGGGGAAGAGGATCTCTTATCTGGGGAGAGCTTTCTTCCATCTTGAGGAAACCTTGAACAGCATCAGCTGCCTAAAGGCCTCCATCCTCTGGCTCAAAAGTCACTTTGCCCACCCCGGAGGGATCAAGAGACCTCTGTCAAATCCTTTTTCTTCTGTGAGTCTTCTTGGTGGGGCCTGTGCCTGCAATCACTGCCGTGTCCTCCAGCCTTTTGTCCTCCACCTGGCTGCAGAGGAGAGCGTATTTTTGCAGCCTGATGCTGAGCTTTGGCTGGGGGTGGTTTCCAGGCCGTGCTGTGCTCCTGCCACATCGACGCCTTGGGTTCCATGCTGCATGCACGCCTTCCCTGCTGACAAACGTATTGATCTCCCAGATGACTGGGAGTTAGGTATAAGCCAGCAAGAACTATTTTTATTCTCTCCTCCTTATAAGGTACCCTAAAATTATCTCAGCCTGGAATCTTGGCAGTTCTTTGTCAAGCTCAGGCTTTGGTTTTCAGACCGATTGTTGCTGCGTGTGCTGCGGATCATTCACAGTTTGTGCTGCAGAACAGGCACATGGGCAATGGTGGCACAGAGTGCTCTCAGTGTCGGGGACTTGTTCAGTCCCCTCGCTGGGTGATTAAATATGTGTGAGCATGGGGCCAGGGGAGAGGAATACGCCCTGCTGTCCCCTAAGAAAATGCTTCCTGAAGCCTGTCTCTGGCAGCGGGAATGAAGTGACAGTGATCTGCAGACAGAACCCATGCAGAGAGTAAGATTTTCCACTGAGCCCTATCCATCATTTTGTTCCTATGTTGCTGGCACTGCAACAGCACTTGGTGTTTGGGAAACCGTGGGGCACTGGGGGAGATGGTCCACCCTTCGTTTCCCAGAAAAGGATTTCTTTTTCCTTCCTTGAAGCTGGGCCCCGGTGGGAGCAGGATTTATGACATGATGCCACAGTGATGATTCAATAAACGACAACATCTGCCATTTCTAAATGCCCAGCGGGACTTTTCCAGGCACTGGAGCTAGCAGGGCAGCAGCTCTCGTGCAGGCCAGGCAGGCTGCTGTCTGGGTGGCTGCATAGTCTCAGGGGTTGCTAAGAGATCAGCGAGAGTCATCCGGCACTAAACATCCCGGGTGACCAAGGAGCTCGTGGTCTCGCTGATGGTAGCCAGAGAAGCTGTTTTGAACAGGCTCAGGATTCAGTGTCCAGGCTGATGCTTCCTGGCATTCTCTTTTCCACGTGCCTGCTGTGGTGACCCTCCTTGTCCCAGTTGCATGAGCACTGTAGGACTGTCCACCCATGGCCAGGACATTGCAGGGGCTGTGCCATGCCTGGAACAATGAGACAGGTCTGCTGAACTGGCTTGTTCCTCTTCCTTGAATTAGGTTCAGCCTGGATGCCACAGAGATGGGCAGCGACCCAGAGCAGGAGGATGTGGAGAAGGGGCGCCAGTCCTGCCCGCAGCCTTGTGTGTCCCTTCAGCTGCCCAAAGGGGAACTGGAAAGCTGGAGTGGGGGTGGCATGGTGATCAAAGTGGAGATAGAGCCGTTGTGCCCCAACCTCATGGTCAGCCCCGGCTCGGAGGAGGCGGTGAGTGTGCAAGGGCTGCTTTCTTGTGCAGGGCCAGCTGGGGGTGCAGAAGGTGGCACATGTGGGTGTCAGCTGCAGGCTGGATTCCTTCCATGCCAGCATTGAACCAGGTATGCCAGGAGGTCTGCAGGAACCTCAGCAAGGATAGGCTTTCCCTGGGCATGGAGGGTAGGAGGCTATGGAAAAGCAGGGATGATCACTGACATTTAACTCGAGATTCCTGCCTTGCTAGTCATGCTGTGCCCCTGTGGAGGCTCCCTTGGTGCACAAAGGACCAAAGATGTCCATGACTTCTTCCTTCTCCAGGAACATGGCAGCAATGGGAAGAGACTGAGGTCAAAGTCTGTCCCATCAGCCTGCGAGACAGTTGCCTCCCCTCAGATACCCTGCAGTTTTGACACTTCTCTTCCAGTTCTGGAAGGTTGGTATAGACTATATATATGGCATTGAATGAATTCAATACGTTTGTGATTAAGAAGATTTAAAACTGGAGATGTAGCCTCTGCAAGGCTAGACATCCCCTGCTCCTCGTTTCCACATCGTCCCAGAAGCTCCTGAAATAAAAAGTCAAGGTGACTTTGAGTCTCATTCTGGCTAACAGAAAAACAGAGGCACCCCAGCTCCTCTAAATTTAATTTTGGCCTTCTCTGAGCTGTTGGAACCTGTTAACCTCTCCCACGTGTGAGGACTACCCCAGAACAAACTGCAGAGACATGTTTAGAGCACAGCCTGAGAATGGAGGGGAAGCTGGCTGTCATGGGAAGGGTCTCTGGGGTGTATCAGCTCCTACCTTCTGGCTGCAAGCAGAATCCTCAGAAGTTGATGTAATACAGACTGGAAAAGGCAGGGGTAACACAGAAAAGTGATGCAGCCTTTACCTCCCGCACAGAAATGCCGTGCAGCCTTTTCCTCCCTAACTTCTCCCCGTTAAAGGCAGAGTGGGAGCCCAGAATGTTTAGTGGGGTTCAGTCTCACAGCTTGCAACAAGCTGCTCTGCAAAGGCAAACCAGGATCCCCGCTGAGAGTCCTTTGTCTTCCAGGTGTTGAACCCCCTGCTCTGGAGATGCTGGAGAAGGACCACGTGTCCCCAGACCACGTGTAGGTATTGTCAGTCTTGGCTGTTTTGAGATGGCAGAGATTCTTCATTATATCTGAGCTACGGGAGATGCAATAGCAAAGGAGATCCCACTCCATGCTGGGGCCCAGCTGAGTAGTTGGTTGTAAATCAGCGCCTGATGGTTTGTGAGGTGCAGAATGTCTTTGCAAAGACATTTTCTAATCCCTTGCTTTTCTTTTGCCCCATCCCTGGTAGGCTAATTGTCCAGCAGGTACTTCAGGAGCTGAAACAATATCATGGGTAAGTGTGTGTGGGGGAGGGATGTGGGTAGGGAGGACATGGGTCTGCCCAGGACCCAACTGGCAAGTGACACTGGGTCCTCTGAGTGACAGATCCCCAGGGTACCAGAATCTCTGGATTCTTCCAGTGAAAATAGGGTAGAATTGCACAGAGAAGTAGCAATTCATGTGCCTCTTCTGTAGCTCTAAATATGTTCCTGCCCCATCTCCAAAGGTGGGCCTTTCCGCCTACCCAAAAGTTCTCTCTTGTGTTCTTTGCTGCGTGTCTGAAGTCTTTTTCCTACACAGGGCGAAGCAGAGAGCTTGTGTGCCAGAAGGCAGTGACTCTTCCCAGCAGAACCTCACCTGGTTTGAGTTCCTGTCAAACGAGTAAGTGAACCAGATGGTAACTCACACACTTTGGGTTTCCAGAGCAGATTGATTTCAAACCCCGCTCCACCTAAGCTCTACTGCCCTGTGAATACTGTGTGCAGGACACTGGTACCTGCAGGATCAGGACCTCATTGTGTGTGGGACAGAGCAAAACCACAGACAGAGCTAGAACTTCCACAAACAATTTAGAAGTTCATCTCCTTACTTGCAAGTGTCCCATTAATAAGTAACATGACTGATGCCGAACCAGATCCTCCAGGGATGAAAAGCTCAGAGATGGGAGTCCTAAAGTAATGCTTCAGATTAACTTCATCAATGATCTTCCCTGAAACGTGCTTCATTAGCTAATCTCCCCTTAGTTAAGATGGTTTTGGCCTTGTTTCAGAAATGAGGACAGTGGAAAGAGCGATAAAGCAGAGAAAGGCACAAAGGTGATGCGACGTCTGAGTTCCCTGCGGAGCCGAGTTACTGGATCCTGGCAGAAGGATAAGGTGAGGGGGAGATGCTGAATTTCTGGAAGGAATTGTTGAATTCTTCAAATGGAAAAGGGGATCTGAGCCCAGGGACCAGTTAGTCAGGCTGCTTTTGGATGTGAGGCCTCTACATTGGTCAGCAGATGCACTGTGATCCCTAAAGCAACGCACTGGACAGGGCGATCCCTGAAGTTGAGCCCATCTTGCTCCAGGGCACGTTCCTGCTGCTCTCACACTGTATTGGCATGAGTTGTGCAGCCCAGGAGACAGTGCTTTGGTTGGGTGACTGCCTGGATTCCCTTCTGCGGCAAGGAGGAGAGCCTGCAGAGGCACAGAGGTGTGCTGCAGTGCTGTGTCCTGCCCTTCATCGGGCATGACTGGCCCTAGAGGGCCTTAGGAAGGCATTTGGGAAAAGCATTACCATCCCCAAAGGTTTGGACACAAAGGTGACTGCTGCACATCAGCTTTCTTGTTGTTACCAGCAGGGAAAGGAATGTGTGGGCAGTGCGAGGCTGGTAACAGAGCTGTGTTTTTTCCTCTCCTTCCAGGGTAAGAACAAAGAGCAGCCAAAAGAGAGAGAGAAGGAGAAAGAGACAAAGGAGCCAAAAGAGAGGTGGAAAGAGATCAATGGGCACCAGCTCGTGCCAGGGGTTTTCTCCAGTTGCACCAGCTGCTCACTCTGTGCCAAACCCCTTGTGAATAAAAGTGGTCTGCAGTGCCTGAGTGAGTATGGCTGTCACTGGCTGGTTCTGACCCAGCCTGGCTGTAACCTGCTCCCCAGCCCCTCCTCTGGCCCAGGCTGGCTATTCCTCTGCTTAAATCAGCCTCACGGATCCCTTTGCTTTTCCACCTGCCTTGAGTGTACCCTGATTGCCCTGGCTCGGTTGTTTCTCCAGATAGTCTAAACGATCTCTAAATCCTGCCTGACAATAGTTTATCCTCGTTTTCTTTGGCCACTTGACCGTTTCCTGACCTTTTTCCCCCAAGGAGGGTTCTAGGTCAACTTTTCCTTTAATAATGTTTTTTGGGGTTTTTTTTTCCACCAAGTTCTGTCTTGTCCAAGCAAATATCCGTGCTGCATGAGTGAAGCTGGAATTTTTTAGGCTGTTTTTCATAACTGCAGCAATGCATCAGCTCAGCATCTGTCCTGTGCGCGGGCACAGGGATTTCTAGAGCATCCAAAACTTTATCAAATAACACAATTTCAAAGGGTACCTTCCAGAACCTTCAGGGCTGAGGCTATTGCTTTTCAGATGTAAGCAGCGCACAAGAATGGCAGCTTTGCCATGTGTGCATGGGACTCTGTCCTCCCTCTGCTTTCATTGGTGCATGGCTGCATGGCTTTGGCTGACAGAAAAACCCTGTCCTTCCTCTTTGGGGCAGGGATTCAGGGCACTGAAGAACATTTTAATTCCCAAGGGATTGTCTGTGGGCAGAGAAAAATCTCTGAAATGAGAAAAATTGCTCTCTTTCTCTACCTTGTATCCTCAAGCAATGCTTGTTCTCCAGTAAGGGTCTCTCAGAGGCTCTTAAGGTCAGTAAAACCTTCCTGGGGCATAAAAGAACTGGCTGCCCTTGGCCATGCGCTGTGAGAAGCATGTTTTCCCTTCAGGGCAGCTGGAGGGAAATTGAAAAGGACCACAGCCCTGGCTATTAGTTAATATTTTTCAGGCATCACAGCAAAAAGTAGGAAGCAGGGAGCTGAATAAGAGCAAGTGCTTTGTGGATATTTGGAACCTAATTATTATGGCAGGAAGCAGAGTTATGCCTTGTCATTCCTGTCTAAGGCACCTCCTAGCAGAGGCTCTGGTTGCAGTCCTGCAGGCTTCTTCCTAAGAAATACCTGAACCTGAGAGAAGGCAGGCAATCCGTGATCCCCGGCGCACCAGGAGCTCGGAGCCATACTCTGTATGGTCTTGGGAACTCCCAGGTTTTTGCTGGTGTCCTTCTCTGGACAGCAGCTGTAGAGATCTGTGATCTCCTCTGTGCAAGGAGTTGGAGCTCACTGTTGAAACGGGCATATGGCTCGGTACCGTTGTCAATCACAAAGGTGCAGGGGTTGGGCATGAGTTATAGTAACTTTTACCTGGTTTCTCAGCCTTTCCGTGAGGAATCTGTGTTCTTGAGTCTTGCTAAGAATCAGGAGAAAATCTCCAAGGTGGCTGAGGGACTGATTTGCTTTTGGGACTTTGTGCCATCTCCTTTCTGGGCTGCTCAGGGACACGCTGCCCAAGCTGACATGGGTGGCAGAGTTTGTTTTCGCACGTTCCCTTTGCGCTGGCTTGAACTGAAGCTGAACAACTGGGCAGGATTCTGAGATGCTCATTAAAATTAACGGCCCAGTCTGGATTGGGACTTGTTGTGTGACAGCTGTTAGCCAAAGAGTGCCTATATTTGGATTATGCTGGGCTGAAACCTTTGCGAGCCGCTTCTGGGTGGTGGCGTTGATAGTTGATATCACTAGTTGCCGTTATTGCAGCGAGGAGCAGCGCGTGGTCTCCTGACAAGTCACCGACAGGGCTCTTGAAAAGTGAGCTTCAGGGCCACCGTGTAACCAGAGCGGCAACCCTACTTTTCAGAAGCTTGAGCTGCTGTGTCAGGGCTCGGTTGGAGCTGTAGTTGCTGCCAGGATCTGAGGCGTTTTGGCTGCTCCCCTTGTTTTCTCGTCATGAACTCACACTTCACCATCTATTCGCTTTGGCCCTCGCCCAGCTCTCGGTCCATCTCTTGGTCAGGTGCTGTTGTTTGTGTTATCGCCATGGTATTATTTAACTGCAGCTCCACCACGTGGTAGAAGGGAAAACATCGACAGACAAGACGAGAAAAGATGGTGGTTAAAGAGAAGGATGAGCTGAAACCAGGGAGAAGGAGGACGGGGGAATTATTAGGAAGTGCGAGATCTTTTCCTGGGGACACAAAAAGTCCAGTGGCTACCATGTGGTGAAACAGAAGAGTGGGAGGTCTTCTTACTAGAGACAGTAACAACAGGAGGAATTCTGCTTTTAATTTGGAATCATTGTTCTAGAAACATGCATGTGAGCTGTGAAGAAGGTAGGCAGCCTGGGTGGCCCTGTAATGGTAACGTGTTTCCCTCTCCCACCTGATTCCTCCCACATCTCTCCTTGAGAGCACGCCATAAAAAGTCTCCCAGGGAAGGAGGCTGTGGTGTCCGTCGGGAATATGGGTGCAGGAGAGTTTCTGCAGCTTCAGAGTCTCACAGATGTGACGTTCGGAGTCTGGCAGGGGTGAAAAACAAAGAGGAATGATTGCAGTCACTGGGATCTTCACAACAGCGGCCACCCAAACTTTGCTGCTATGTAAACTTTGAGTTGTGTGAGTCTCTAGGTTTATTGTTCACCTGGAAATAGAAAAAGCTCCTTTTGAGCCTTTGCTGTCAAGGGTAGAGAAGGTTCTGTGCCTAAATTAATCCTCTCTTATAAACATGCTTCCAGAGTTTATGCAACAGGAGTTAGATGAGTCCCAGGAAAGCCCTGACAGGAGGAGAGCTCTCCAAGCAGGCTGTGCTGGGGAGGTGAGCCAAGGATATGCCATGGAATAGGGATGGCAAGAGGATTGCTTCACTCCTAGTGACTTGAGCTTGAGCACTGGGGTAGAGGGGGTTCTTCCACTCTGTCTTGAGAGTTACCTATTACTTTATAGGAAACACAGAGCCTTAGCCCCTGCAGGGAGGTCAGGTCAACCATTCTCTTCAAAAGGAAAGCTATAGCTGCCACCACAGTGTTTAGTAGGCTTCAGACAAATTCCTCCCCTTTAAAGGAAGGTGCCTCGTGTATTTCCTGAATAACACAGGCAGTGCTGGACATCAGAGTGTCCACTTGTCCTAGTCCGACCCTTGCTGACTGCTCCAGTACACAGGCTGATTTATAAGAAACTGCTGTAATAACTAGTTTCCAGGACTTATTTCTTGTGAAAGAGGTTTGGAGAACCATTTATTTTCTCCCAACAGTTCTGCTGGTAAATGGAAGGCACAGGTCTCTGCAGTTTCTCAGGCAAACATCCTCCATCTGTGCTGCTTTATCTGTAGGGAAGAAAGGCCAGCATGGCTTTTGGTTGGGACTTAGTGTTCAGTGTAAAATTCACCTCTCACTTGCCACTTGTGCCTGCACACTTCTTCTGCTTTTAGGATTCCCAGTGCAGCACCAATAAGTTAACGGGAAGAAGAGTTTGACTTACAATAAGGAGGAATTACTTGGTTTTTCTATCCTGAAATTCCTGCTTGAGGCCCACACAGTCTTAAGAAATCTGAAAAACAGCAGGCAGCCTGAATCTTGGCATTTCTGGAGGGAGACAGAGCCACCAAAAAGCTTTTATGTGGGGGGGTGGGGAAAGAGGTTTGGCTGCTGTAACACGATGACAGTGATAAATGGACTGGGAGTCCCACTTGGAATAAATGCTTGCTAACAGGAGTCCAAATAAAACAGGCGAAACCAGAGCGACTGCAACAAACTGTGGGTTAATGCAGTTAAAAGCCCGACAAAGTGAGATTTAAAGTAAATGTGAAAGTGGTCTGCAGCGCTGGTTTCAGAGGAAACATTGACTGAGATATGAGTCTGCTGACACAGAGCTGGCTCTACCAAACTCTAGAGGTTTTAGAAAAGGAAGCTGGAGAACATACTAATCTCAGTCCTTCTCCTTTTCTGCTTTTCACTTTCTTTTTGTATCTGGGCAGTATTGCCTTGAGCTGGAAGATCTCCAAGCTGCTGCTCTTCGCATTCCCTGATTAAAACCTTGGGATCGTGTACGCTTGGCCAGACAAATGCATTAGGCTGCTTGGCAGTAATCTACCTGCAGCTCATTCAGTAAGAAATCTGTTGTTGTTGCAGAATTACACAGGATTAGGAAGTTGGTGCTCTTCTCCTCTTTGCAATCCAAACCATAGCTCGAAGCTACACAGTCTCTCAGCTGGTTGCTGTGCCAGGTTTTGCACTGATTTTGAGGAGGTGCCCCGAGGCCAGGCGCACAAGCACAGCACGTTCTCTCCATGGCAGCTGTAGTTGGGCAATCTGTGATGCTTTACTTTTATATTATAGAGAAGTACAGAATTTGCAGTGTCTACGGATTAATCTGTCACCAAGTGACAGCCAGCTGTTTACCCCCAAACCACTTTATTTAGTGATTATTTCTCTGGAGCGCTGAGAGGCCCCAGTAAACAACGGGGACCTTATTGTACTCAGTCCTGCACAGAAGCAGAACAAAAGGGAACATTTCTGAAAAGCTTGCAACTATAAGATGAAGAGAAAAAATAAAATTGATTAAACAGGTCGCAGTGTGGAAACCAGAGGCAATATTGGTCCCCTGGCAGTCTGGGATTTCAGCACATTTCCAGTCCAAGCGGTGGCAGGTTCGTTCGAAGCAGAGCAGGAAGGCTGTAGGGTGGATTTTGAAGGGGAAGTTTGTTTTGTAATTGTGTACGTTGCATTTTCAAGTTTGACAGGCAACTTGGATGTGTGTGACTTAGAAATATGACACACTTGTGATGGAGATTGGTATTCTGAGTTCTCAGAGTGAATCATAGATCAGGAGGTAAGGTGAGGTCATGGCAGGTTTCAATTTTTTCCTCCTTTACCTCCAGCAGCCACTGGTACCAGAGCTAGGTCAGCCCTTACTGGTGTCAGGGAAGAGGTGGTTTTTCCAGCAAGCAATTTAGCTGTACAAGTCAGGGCATGAATCTGCTGATAGTGAAGATAATTGGCCTTTGTTTTTGCCGTCTGCCTGCACAGGGGTCATTTGCAAAGGCCCGGGGCAGGCGCTCGCCATCTCAGGGTGGATAAGGAAGGCAGCGTTCTGCCAACACACGGGGCACCCCAACCTCACCTTGGCAGGAGTGCCCGTAAACACTTCAGCACGCTTTGAATGGCAAATCCCACCAGGCTTTTAGTAACAAATTACGTATTTAGAGTACGTCCCGGGCGCTGCGCAAACACATGACCTACCACTTTAAAGCTGTCACTCGGGATGCCACATCCCATCCATTAAGGGCCCTGTTTTGTCTTTGTTCATGCTGTGGTTGGGTGCTGATGGAAGGCAGGTCCCCTGGAGACCCCCCATGGCTGGGATGTTTTACCTCCGCTGCGTGTGGCAGGGCAGAAGCTGGGGCCTCTTGACATTCTTAGGCCTAGGACCCTCCTCGGGGAGAGGGTCTTTACTCCAGCTACCTCCCCTGTCCTGGGAGTGGAATAAAGATGGTGGTGGCTGTGTCCTCCCTGAAGGGACAGCCCAGGATAAGGTAGCTGTGCCCTCCCTGAGGGGAAAGCAGCGACTGGGGGCGTGGGTGGGTGGTGGTCCTGCCCTTTCTGAGGAGAAAGTGCAGCCTAAGGTGGTCTTGCCCCCTCTGAGGGGGCAGTGGGGTGAGGCTGCACTCCCCCTGAGAAAAATGCAGGCCAAGGTTGTTGTGCCCTCCCTGAAGGAAAAGCGCCGGCCAAGGCGGTGGTGTCCCTCTCAGAAGGAAAAAACATGGGATGAGCTGTTTGTGCCCTCCCTGAGCGAAAAAAAATGCAGGATGAGGATGGTTCTGCCCCTCCCTGAGAGGAAAATGTGGCACAAAGGTGGTGGTGCTGCCCCCTAACACGCGAAAGGAAAGGGCCAGCCCCGAGGTGATCGCGTCCTTCTCTGAGGGAACGCATGGGAGGAGGGTGTCGTGCCCAACCCGAGGGAAAAGAGCAGGACGAGGGTGGTCGCTCTCTCCCTGAGGTTACGGCTGGTGCCGACGCGGTCGTGCCCTTTCCTGAGGGTAAAGCGCAGGACAAGGGTGGTCGTGGCCTCCTCGAGGGAAAAGTGGGGACCGGGAGTGGTCATGTTCTCCCCGAGGGGACGGCGGGGACCGGGTACAGCCGCTCCCACCCTGAGGGAACAGGGACCCTCCCCTCGGCCGGGCGGTGACGCGCAGGCGCGCACCCTCGTCTACTTTTCCCTTCCGGGGACATGGGGGCGTTTCCTGTTGCTGTGGCGGCGGCTCCTGGGACCGAGAGTGCAACCGGCGGCTCCCTGGGGAGTCCGGTAAGAGACCAGGGGTGACAACGCGCCTACCGGCGCCCCCAGCCTCGGCCCTCACCTCCCCACGGCGCCACCCCGTCATGGCCTTGGCGAGCCCTCCCGGCACCGGGAGCCCCCCCGGGGCAACGGGAGGCCGCGGCCCGGTGACCGGCCTTCCCCTTCCCGGTGCCTGTGGCGGGGCGGGGGTTGCTGAGGAGGTTTTCAGCGTGGGGGGGCTGCGGTGGGGATCCTGTTCACCGGGTACTGCAGCCTGGCAGCCTGCGGGCAGGTACATAAGGCCGGCCTCCACGACAGCGCGGCCGAGAGTCACAGTTTAGCCAGGGCAGCGGGTTTATCTGCCCTTTCGGGAGAAATCCTGCAAGGTTTGTAGCCGTCCCAACGTTAGCAGCTCGGGGATTAACCCAGGGGACTGGGCATAGTGTGTGTGGAGATCTGCTCTTTATCTTAAAGACCTCTTTTAGGGGGTAAAGGAGGAGCTGAAATATGACCGTGCGTGAGGGAGGCGAGTTGGGGTAGCCCGGTGTGAAACTGGTTCAGCTTATACCACAGCTTGAGTCCGAGCATCCTTCTGCTTGTGACAATGAAATCCTCTGTCTCAGTTGCTGCACACACACAGTACTGGTGCTGCAGCAGGGAGAAAAGTCCAGGATACTCATAAAAAGACTTTAAATGTGTTAGGGGAAAAAACCAACCAACCAACCAAGCAAAAAACCATGGTGGAAACGACTTCTTAACAACAATTGTGGTGGTTGACCCGCTTTAAATATTCCACAGTCTTGGCATAGTAGGGAGAGGAGTAGGAGATAATATCAGATTGGAGGCTTAGATTGTCTGTGCTGGAAAGGAAACGCCGGTAGGAGCGGTGACAGACTTTTGGAGGAGTGATTCAGAACTGAAGCTGTTGTCTGAATGTTTCTGGTACTGTAATAAATAAGCAGAATTTCTGAATACTGTTTGAAGGGTTTTATGCTGTGGTTTTGTCGCTGGAGTATCTGTGTGTCTTCTCTGTAAAACCATGAGAAGAAACGGCTGCTCATTAGTTCCTTCTCACTCCCCTCTTCAGAGACAGTTTTGTAGGTGGCTTTTTCTATTTGACACCTTCTTTTTTTAAAATGTAAGGTAATAGTTTCTCTTTGGTACAGTGAAAGAAATCAACCTGTGAAATATGGCTCTCAAACAGGAGCCATCGGACATTGTGTGTTGTAGTTCCACCTAATGTTTACCTATGAAATATTTTAAATACCTTTTATGATTGTCATAGTTGCTGCTTCAGTTCTGTTGTGTTTCCATAGAATGGGGGAAGGGTTCTGCGTGAGAGAATTGTAATGGTATTCGTGTTTCTTTTAGGATGATGTGCTAATTTTACTTGGCATTGTTTAAAAACAGAAACGCGAGTTGTTTGTTTGTTCAGTTTGGGTTCCTGCGCTTAAAGAAAGCCCCAAGGTCACCAGAACTTGCAGCTTTGGGAATGTCACAACCCCACCCCCCCATCCATCTATCTGATATTTTGGCAATAAACCCAGATACAGTGATAAAGTAATTATAGGCTGTTTGCAGAGACGAAGAGGAATGCTTTGAGAAGGAAGCTGAAACTTGATAATTTAGTGTTGCTGCTTTCTCGCGCGGACTGTCTCTATTTCAGAATGTGAAGTATCTCATCACCCTGCCCCCTTCTAGTTTTTGGTTTCTGCCTCTGCGTAATTAGGTGAGTTAGCAAAAACAAGTAAACACTTGTCACCAAAGCCACTAGGACAAAGTTAAATCTGCTCCGAGTTCCTGCAGATACATGACCTGAATTTACCGAATACAGAAACTTCTTCATGTTCCATTGAAGCTCCTCCTCTTTTCCTGAGGGGATTTATCGCAGAGTCACTCTGCTTTTTCTGGAATGCTGTAGTGGTTTGAAATGTTTCTCAGCTGTTGTGTTGTGTATCTCTATGCATAAACTCAGTTCTTATATTCTGCATTAGTCATTCATATGCAAGTTGTTTCCTTTGTCAGCTGCAGAGCGAGGAATTACCTTTGTATAGTTCAAAGGTGAGGAAAGAGGGAAGAGATTCTCTTTGATCCCTGAAGCACTGGACATATGAAACCAGAAAAATTATTTTATTAATTTCACAAGAAAACTATTGTGTCTGTGGTGCTCCTCTGCTGGTTGGATTTAATAAGTGGTAAATATATTTGAACTGCTCACGTTGTTACAATTGTTGTTAAAAGGTGTCCTTATCTGAACTTAGCTGTTTTAAAGGATTTTTTTTTTTAATCTGTCATTTAAGATACACCAAAAAACTAGATATAATTGAGGGGGGTAGGGGAGGTGGGAAGTCAGTAATTCAATTATAGATTAATCACAGTATATCTGTCTGTTAGTTGCAGTTGCTTGCAAATGGGCTTTTAAGGGTTATATTATTGGGCAGTACCATTCCAGACCAAAGGTCAGGGTCATAATACTCATAATATCTGGTGAGTCATAGATTTGTCCTGGAATCCAATTCTGGAAGATGTTTATAGGACATTGCCAGTGTCTTGATCCAGCGGAAGGTATTCCAGCTGGGGGAGAAAATGTATTCACCTGCTCTTTTTTCAGCTGGGTTTGCTGCCCTCTTGCATACTGTGAATTAGTGTTAGGCTTTTGAGCGTTGTGATGTGATATCCAATAAAATGCTCTTAAGTTGTAAACTGGTTCCAGTGAGCCTTTGGGAAAGCATTGCATTAATAAGGGAAAGTTGTTTGTTAGTTTCTTTTATTATACCAGATATTAATTTCATTATCCTCAGTCACAAACGGGATCTTTTATAATGTTTATGAGCCTCGTGGTCTTAAATGTTTCTTTGCTGGATGAGGCCCTGTTTGTATCAATGAGCAATAGGTCATTGCTGGCATTAGCCCGTGCAGAACACTTTGGAGGGCAGTGATGGTCCCTGGAGTAAGCAGATGTGGGGTAATGTGATGCTCCCAAAATTCTCAGTCTTGATTCCCAAACTGTTGATTTAAGGCCAGAAACAACCATGGTGGGTTTGCTTAGTTTCCATATTATGTGTGGTATCAACTGCTGTTGTACCTTTGCCTCTGGCAGAGGTGGTCCTGTCCCCACCCAGTCGAGGTAACCCAAATCTTTGGACTTTCTAGGTGTGCAGGTCTAACCGATGTTCTCAGCACTAGTCAGAGCTGCAGTGTCTGTGTCGAAATGAAATCCTTTGGAGGATCTGGTTTTTTCCCTGCCAAATTAATATTCTTGCAGTTCCAGTGAGTGATTGAGGGAGAAGACAGGGGAGAGGAAGAGCCTGGGTGGCAGTCCTCTGAGTTTTTTCCTCTGTCTTTCTCAGGAATACCTTCTGTGCCTCTCCAGTCTGAGAAGACCTTGTTGACGTAACTGTCTGTTTTATTTTGTTGAGTTGTTTTTTATTTCCCAAATAATTGATCTGAACAAAATGAAATACTACTGGCCATTGATGGTACATGCAAAAATACTTTTAAAACTAATTTTGAATTTAACAATCCTCCTTTTCTTTGGATTACAGTTTGTGCTTGCTAAGGTTAGATATCTTTTATTTCGTACGCCCATAACAACCCTTCATATGTATCTCTGCCGTTAAATATCAAGTCTCAATGTGTGCAGGTTCCTGTCACTTCTTCACTGTCCTTTGTCCCTCAGTCTTCTCTTTGCTGTTTTCTTGACCCCTGCAGTGCTCTAGTACCCTGTTCAGAGAGGCTGTCCAGAAGAATAAAGAATGCAAAGAGAGATTATATTCAGAAAATGGAAATAAAATTTGCTGGTATTCAAGCGCTAGTTCTCATCCTGAACTGGATTGTAGTTGGCTCAGCACTGTTTGCAAAAGTTTGTTAAATAGGGAAAGGAGAAGCGTGCTTTATAAAATGAAATATGCTTATAAAGCAAGCTGATTCTTCTGCTGGTTTTCAAAATTCTCTTCTCTTATGTGGGCAAAAATAACGCCACTTGGAAATCAGTAAGTTAATTGCATTTCAAGTAGTCTCTTGGAGAATCAAGTCCTTGGATTCACCTGCAGTTTTCTGAGGCTTTTCTGTAGCATCTTCCTGTTTTCTAGTATGTTCTCTCCTGTTATGTAAAGAATCTTTCAGCAGTATAGGAAACCAATACATGGCACTATTAGATATGTCAAGTAATTAAGTGAAAAATACCTACTGAGAGTGGTATAAGCTGTTATCGCTCACACAGTGAGTGCATGGTTTTAAAATTGAAATATATTTTTAAGTTGATAGCCCTTTTACAGTTAGCTTAGCAAGGTAGCCAAGCTTTTGAAGTAGATTTTTCTCCTACTAATCATTAATAGAAAGGGATTATTGAATGTGATCATTGATATGTAAATGTCAGGGCATATTAATGTCTAGTTAAAGTTTGATAAACTCTTTATCGATGACTGTATTGTACAATTTGAGATGGATGAAGTGGATTTCAAGAGGAGAGGTGATGTCGTGGGGCTGCAGGGGAGGGCAGTGGCTGTAGGAACGCTTCCCTCCATCTGTGTGCCCGTCCCACCCCAAAGGGAGCCCGTCTGTAAGCGAGACTCCAATCCAACTCAGCCTGACGTCATGGAGAATTTTTTCTGTTTCCTTTTGCACGGTGGTTTTTGTCCTACAGCTTCCTCCTTTGTCTCAGGAGGGAAAGGGGTTTCCACTGTCAACTAGTTGTTGCTGTGGCATGTCTTAACAAGCTCTGGTGATGGGTTGGAGGCCTTATCAGTGCAGCAATAGATAATATTATTTGTTATTCCCTACAGAGTTTTAGCAAGTGAATCATTTTGCTACGTTTTTATCACACATTTGCAGAGGCATGTACGTTTGAAATTAGATACAGCGCCTTTTGTTTTGTTGCATGGGGTGTGGTATTGGTAAAAGCATCGCAAATTAGAGAGAAGTTGTGGGAGGTGATTGTTTTTGTGGAAAAGTGTGTGGCAGGGACTCCAAGTGCCCAACTCTGCTCTGATTTCCCACCCTTGTGGAAGCTGCGTGGCACGTTAGCATCTTGCTGGTCTGTGTGCTCAGTCTTTCGGTCTTGGTTTTATGTCTTTATTCATGTGTTTGTGTTTAAGGCCAAGGAAGCATTTTCCCGTTCTCAGAGTTTTACTGTGATTACGGAAAATGCTT
The DNA here is from genome assembly GCA_013400055.1 of Nycticryphes semicollaris. Taxonomy (NCBI): domain Eukaryota; kingdom Metazoa; phylum Chordata; class Aves; order Charadriiformes; family Rostratulidae; genus Nycticryphes; species Nycticryphes semicollaris. Next base: position 87,153 of record VXBJ01003882.1, on the reverse strand, counting down.
AAAAATGAGCATTTCTTTGCATCAGCCAGGAGCCTTCAAGCACGTCACCAGTCTCGACACCAGGTGTGGGTGATTGTTCTGTTTGGATGAAGAGGCCTTAAATAGTTTTTCCTCTGTACTTTCAACATAAACAGGCTTTTCCTTAGGAGATGTGGTGTTCATCTTCCCAGTTGTGTTCTGTTTATCTTTCAACAGACGTGCCTGAAATATAAGAAACAAATTCTGTTTTCCTTTACTTGTCTGAGTGACCTGCTTCTGCTTTTGATGAAGGATCCTGTTTTATAGATGGGCAGAGGGACTGCAGAAAATACTTGATGCTACCAGTTATTGCCCTGGTTTCTCAAGCAGTAGTTATTAGAAGGGAAAAAAAGAGATTGGATTTTACTATGGTATTTATGGGTTTATGCCTTTTGGGTGAGAGAGGGAGGCAGTAGTTCTTCTACCTGGAAACAGGTTCTGTGTGGAGATAGAAAAGTGTGAACACTCAGGTGATTCTGTGAGGCATTTTGAACTTCACTTTAGTTACCTTGGCTCCTATGAATGCTCTGTGCAAAAAGGCAGTTCATTCCTGTGGAGCCAAATGACTTGCTGACTTCTTGAACGGTATCAACTTTGAATCCAGGTGTGGAAATAATCTTTGCAAACATGAGGAAAGCGGTGCTCTGGTCAGGTAGAGATGAAGCAGAATTGGGTCAAGCGCATTCAGTAGCGTCTCTTGTGCTTGCACGTGTGAATTGCATTCGCAGTGATTCTGGTTCTGACTGAAAAAGCTCGAGTATTTGGTGTAAAACTGAGACCAGAACATGCACATCGAGGATGCTCGCTGAAACACCTGAGCTTACTCCACATCTCTTCCCAAATTAAGACCTTTCATGTGTTGCTCTTCCTTTCCCTCGATGGGAATGACAAGAATGATTTCTGTGTGTTTCAGATTGTGCAGTGAATGTCCATAAGAACTGCAGGAGTTTACTGGCTGAATGCAGCAGCATCAGACCCAAGGTGGGTTTTAAAATCTATTTTTCTTTTATAACAACGATGTTTGCCACAGGAAGTTTAATCTAGTGCATGTGTTTTAACCTATATCAGTACAGAATCTTGCCCTGCACCTTCAAGACACTGAATGGTTATTAACTGGTTGTTACAGTGATTTATGACAATACATGTAGGGGAGGAAGTGAAATGTTTTATTGCTCTACTAAAAATTACATGCCACTGCTTCTATCAGAATTGTGACTGACTCCTAAAAACGTTCGAACCTATCACTTTCTTGGGGAACAAAATTTAATTATATGGTTCTTCTAAATTGTGTGGTTTAATACACGCTGTTGTTTTAATAGCTGTTGTTTTAATAGGTTTAAGAGTGTGAGGGGTGGAGAGGAATTTGGTTATAACAGTTGTGTATTCTTTATAGGCTGAGCAATGCAGAATAAGTGATTTCATTTTTGAACTGTGATGAACTTTGTATCTTGCCAAGCTGTTCATTTTTTATCTGTGTCACTGTGGTGCCTGTGATTGCCTGCGAGGTCACAGGTTGGTTTCAGAGAGCTATCTCTTGTGTTTCTTATTCCGCTGTTGGTTTGGGAAATAATTTCCTCTGCCTTGTAACTAATTATAGTTGAGGGAGTTTCAGTTTGTTTCAGCCTGCAAGTGGTGATGATTTCAGAGCCTGATAGCAGATTAGGGAGTACCAGGAGGGGGAAAAGAGAGAGCAGAGCAGCTCAAAGCTGTGCAACTGGAGGTTAGAGGAAGCGCTTTCAGCTGGTGGTTATTTAAAATATAACACTCCTGAAGGCAGAAATGTGCCTGTGGGGTTTTCGATATAAAACTCCTCAAGGCATTGCGCGCTTTCCTTCTAAGCCAAAAAATTCTCATGCTGTCATGCTTTAATTTCCACTCTTTACCGTCTCCCACACTTTGATGGTTGAATCAGCCCTTACAAACCGCTGCTGAAGGGAGCCAAGAGGGGAGCGGTAGCACAAAATGACACGGGGAGCGAAGTCAGAAATGAGATCCTCAAAGTGAAGCAAGGCTCCCAAAAAGCCATTTGTTACAGACTGTATTACTTAATTTATTTGCATCTTGGATACATTGTATCTCAGTGCATTGTAATATCCCAGTGTTGTAAGAATGAGAAAGTTGTACGGGTTACCAAAGATGCAGTTTTGAAATGGGCAGTCTAAATTTTAGCTGAAATCAGCTGGGTTAGTTTAATTCGTGTTGCTGTAAACCAAACCGCAACTGAGTGTGGGTGAAGACTGTCTACATTAGTTTTGCTTTCATTTAGCAAATTATTTATAGCTTTAATTTAGCTGTAACTTCATTTTTGGTTCTATTTCAGTCTGCTTTACACTTGATGGGGTTTTTATACAAAGTGTTAATGCCTATATGCTATTCTTCTGGAATGTGAAAAAATCAAATCTGTTCCTATGTCAAATGTTTCATACTTTCAGTGTATAGCTTCATGTACAGAGAGTGACAGGAAAAATACTCGTTTTGGACTGAAAGTTTGGTCTGTATGTGTAAGAATATTGTATTTTTTCCTATAGCAGAAAGATTTGCAGCACAGACCTTCTGGATCTCCACAAAGTTTGCCCCAGTGCATTTCCCCAGGTTTGTACTAAAGAATGATTTCTGTGCTCAAGGCTGATCTGTTCAATTGTATTTTTTTTCTTTAATATGTTTTAAAGGCTATACACAGCGTGTTATTGAAGTATAGAAAAGGTCTCTTTTAATAAGATGGCTTCATTTTTTTTTCTATTGGGAATGGCTTAGAGCTCTTAGCAATCTCCTGTGTGTTTTTATCTTTTTATCTTTTTATTTTTCTTTATACCTTCTTGCTGTGTAACCTCAAAATATCGTGGTGAAAGGGGATCAATAAGCTAGTTTTTCATTGATTGTCTATTCTCTGGCCTCTGAAAAGACTAGAACTGTGAACTTTGTTTTACATCAGATTTTCATAATTGTCTATTTAAAACTTGCCTGCAGCTAGTGGTTGCTAGAAATCTCTAAGACAAGCTAGCATTAATGGTCTGAACATAAATCTTTCTTGAAACAAAGTGGGAAAAGGGATCTGGGAGGGGAAAAAAAAAACCAAATGAGGAAAGAGCAGCTCTGTTGCAGCACAGGCTTTGAAATAGCTTTTTGCTACTGGAAAAGACCATCATGGCCACATGTGTGTGATTTCAAGGGCATTTTAATTTGTAGACATTAACGAGGTTTATATTAACAGAAGAGGCTTCTTGGCACTCAGATGATTGACACTAACGAGGGCAGAATTATTTTCAGCCTTGCAGTTGGTCTGTTTGGTTACTCTGAGGGCTGTAAGAAACACGGGTGACGTGAATGTCCGAGTGTTCCTGCGAGCGTGGCATCTCTTTTTGTTAGGTACCATCTGACTCGCATTGCAAGGTGTACTTCTTTATGAAACAGTCCTCCCAAAGAGGTAGTGCGAAGGGAATAGGCCTTGTAAGAAGGTGAGTGGCTGTTTGCATTACCAAGAATGGGTTTGTGCATTTAGGGGGGAAAGTGCAGAGTCTAAAATAGGAAACAATAAGAAATAATGAAAATAGGAAAAGTTGGCTGTAGGGGTTGTCGTTGAAACAGCTCTGTGGTATATAGTCTGGTCTGGTGTGATAGGTTAACAACGATCGATGCGGGCTCTCAGCAGTGTGCAGACAGTGCTAATTGAACTCAGAAAATGGCTGGTTGTTGGTGCAGGCTCTGTTAGGCAGCCAGGACTTATTTTCCATAGTCAAAACCAGAAGCTGGAAGTTAAAGGAATAGCTAATAGCACGGGCGTTGTATGTCTTTACCCACAGTATAGTGCTGAAGGCTGCAGCTCCCAGCAAGAGAGCTGAAGGTATTGTATCAGTGTAAAAGAGAAATGGTACAAACTGTGTTATTTGTGTCTTGTTGTCCCTCTCCCCAGTCCCTCTTGTCATTTAGGCCTCTGGAGATTTTTTAGATTTGTGGAACGGAACTTCATGTTCTTGGCTTGTGGAGCATAGAAGGAACTTGATGACTGATGATTTCAATACTTCCCAGAATGGGAGGGCATTTATTATTAAGCATAAGAAATCCACCTTTACAAATCTTGCTAGTATCTACATAGTCTCCTCTTTTGGGAAGAGGGCTTGGAACTCCTCGTTTGGAAATGATGGAAGAGGACTCAGTTTACCCAGTTCGATGTAGACTGAGAATGTGCTCTGTGCGTAGCTGAGAGATTTCAAATCCAAAGAGTTGGGTTTGGGAATGGTATTTCCAGCAGGAAAAGATGTGGTGATATAATTTCTATTAAATGTCATTGAAGAAACCTCCCCTGCAGCCCTGATAAGATTCTAATCGACTGTTCCAAGGAAGATGAAATGGGAGACAAGCAGATGTAGAGTATGGGATATCAAGAAATGTGGAAAAACCTGTTTTATGAGGAGAACCATGAATACCTTGATTTGGCTGTGTCTGGTTGAGCAAGGCGGAAGAGGAGGGAGAGGCAGTTGTTAGTGGAGGCACAGAAAGAGTGCAGGCTATGGAAGGGGAACTTCTGGGGACGGGTAGACACCAGTGTTTTTACAAGAAAAGTGGTAAACTGGCCATGCATAAACCTTGTCTGGGAACTGGAGACCCTCTTGAACCGCTCCAACAGCCTGGTCCTGGGGCAGCCTTCCAGACGCAGTGCTGGGAGAGGAGTAGGGTCTGGGTGTAAGACAAAACTTCCGTGCAGTGGCAGAGTCCTGGGTTCAAGGATCCAGGAGATCTCTTCCACTCCCATGTCCTTAAAAGCACTTTGAAAAAAGGGCAGCTGCAGACCTTGTCAGTGAGAAGTTTTAAAGATTGTCTGATTCTTCATCTTTGACTTCCAAGTTCCTCCTTTAAAAGGATGTATTTTGTCTCCTGTTCTTTATCATTCATTACAGACATTAGTGCTAAATAATTGTATCCATTTTTTATAAGTCTATTACAGGCTTCCATGTATTGTGTAATAGTGATTAAAGTTTTAAATATCTTTCCACTTCACAGTCTGTCTAGATTTCAAAAAGCATTAAAAAGCTGCAGTATTAAAATTAAATTTAGCTCTGGTATCTCTTACATTCCCCGTGTGTCCATGCAGATATAAATCACTGTGTAGCAATAAGCATGGCAAAGAACTTGTGGTTTTTATGTGATCTCAGATTTTTCTTGTTTGCCATTAAATGATCTGTGCCCTTATACGGTAGGGTGTGAATAATTGTGTGTAGGTTCTGGTGTTTTACTAAAGGAGAAGATACTTTGCAATTTCCACACTAAATGGGCACAGTAGGGACCAATTTCCTGCACTTCAGACCTGCTGATTTAGCCAATACAGTAAGTTAAGTGGCAGCTTTACATTTCTAGAAAGATCACAGGTAGTATAAAAACAGTGCATCTCTGGGGCCACTTTACTGTGCCAAGGCTGAGGGCAGCCAGGAGTGAGCATGGGGAATACAAATTCAAAAAGCAGCGGCAGAAGCAATACAATTCCAGCTCATCCCGAGCTCTCTTTTTGTGGTTCCTTTTCGAGAAAATGGAATGAGAATGTTTTTTTGGACAACGAGCTCTTGACATCCAAGATCCTGTCTGTTCTCCGTCCGCATTCGGAGAGAGGTTTGAGAGCAGGCGACCTGCAGTGTACGCCTCATTTTCTGAGCACCAATTCAATATTTGCCTCTCTAGCAGCTTCTTTGAAGGAGCAGCCCCGAAGCCTTCTCCTGGGACCGGATGGCACCCCAGTACTCTCACGCAATCTCGGTATGACTATCACCCAAAGAGGAAATTCTCAGTCTTCGTTGAATTCTGCTGGAGCTGTTAATAAATTTGGGTAAGTAAAATGCTTCTCGTCCAATTTGCTCACTTCTGCTGCACCCCCCCTCCACCCCCAACAATGTGAAAAGAAGAACAATTAGGGAACTAAAGCAAGAATTCACATTGCCTTTCAAGCTCAAAAGAGATTTATTGAGCTTCTAATGCTGCAGTTCATTTCCTTGAACAGTAAGATATTTTTTTGTTGCTTAAATCGCGGTGTCTTTAGTGCCTCTGTACTGTGTCACGAGAGATACAATATAAAATAAGGCAGCATTTGACTGTCTCTGTCGAGATTAGGGTTTTTGTGGGTATATTTGTCTTCAGACCTGTTGAAATTCAGTAATCCCTTCTGAGTATCAGTTATTCTAGGTTGTGCTAGTTCTGACCAGTGTAGGAGACAGCAGTGTTTTTCAACTGCAGGATACCTTAATTAAAACAGTAGACAAACTCAAAGCTGTCTACTCTTTCAAGTCGTTGTTTGCTTTTCATGTGCCACAGTTATGCTCCCTTCTCAGTGAAAGTGCCCTTTGTACCCTGAACTGGCAACTACTTGTCACCAGGTGATGTCTTTTTAAAACGTCATCCCAGAAGTTGCCTACTTGCTCATGCTGCTCTAATTAAAACTCTAATATTTCGGTGATGGGGTTGCTAAATTGATTGGAATGTTTAAAGACGGAGTGCAATGATAGCTCTTATTCTTTTAAGTTAATTACACTATAGTTTAGGAAAGATGCCTGGTAATGTAGTTGGAATTTTGTTGTTGTCAAGGAATTTAAAAAAATGTTCATGTTCTGTTTTGGTCCCTTGGTCTAATTTCTTTGGCCATTTAGACTAATTTCAGGAGACATGGATGAAGGGGATTCAGGCTTTATAAGATTTAAGCAGACTTCAGATGATGTTGTCTCACTTGCGCCTTCAACAGCAGACTCCATTTTTCTGGAAGGTATGGAATTTCTGTGCTTTTCAGGAGTTTTATGCAATTTCTTACACAGTCTTAAAGGAGCACTGAGATGTTTTTACTTTTGCAGTTGTTATTAATGATGGTAATGAGGGATGTGGTGAGAAACTATTTAATAATAATTGAAATTGAATGTGCTTTTGGTTCTAGATGCATATTCTCTATCCCTCCGAAATGAAATAGAAATAGATGCTCATGAGTTTGAGGCAGAGTCTTGGAGTGTTGCAGTGGAGCAGTCGTATGCAGAAAGGCAAAAGAAAGAAGTTAGAAAAAGGCAAGATGTCATTTATGGTAAGAGTATTTGTTATTCTTACAACTGTCTATTTCCTAGTGGCACTGCGTTGAAACAAAGCAGAAACAGTTTTCATTGGCTTCCATTTTGACTTGTGCTTGGAAACTAAAACTGATGGAAGATTTTCCAAGTCTGTTACCTGTCTTAGTCCTTGTACTAATGATTTCAAGCACCCCATAGTTTTCAGGGTGCCTGAATAAGCAGCAAAGCCCAGCTGTGCATTTAGGGAATAGCTCAACTGCAGTGTGTTGTTAAATAAGTAGGGTCTCTCTCCAGTTGGGGGATGAACAGGGCAAATTTAGGAGCTTCACATCGGATGCAAAGACTGTGGTGAGGAAGAAGGAAATGCAAAAGATGGTGGCTTTCAGGGCCTCTTCTTTTATATCTCACCAGTCACTACGTCACGTATAAATGACTTGTGATTTTTTTATTTCCCCTTGCCCAGAGCTAATGCAGACTGAAATGCACCACGTTAGGACACTGAAAATAATGCTGAAGGTGTACTCCAAAGCCGTGAGAGAGGAACTGCAGTTCCCAAATGCAGTCATCAACAAGCTCTTCCCCTGTGTGGATGAGCTGCTGGAGCTTCACGGGCAATTTCTGCTCCAGTTAAAGGAGCGACGAAAGGAATCCTTGGAAGAGGGCAGTGACCGAAATTACATAATCCGGCACGTTGGAGACCTCTTGGTAAAACAGGTGTGAATTCAATTCTACCAACACTATTAAATTCCTAAAAAACCCTAACTGTAAGGTTAAAATTATGTAGTGGTTGATTTAACATTGGGTTTAAGGTTATCTTTCCAGTGTAATGTGTGAGGATGTCTCCCGGGGGCGTAGCTGGTCACAAATAATAAGAGATGTTCATTCAATGTCCCTTGGGCACGTGCATATGTGTGTTGTGGGATAAGTTGACTGCAGATGGTTTGGTTCTGTTTTTCATATTGTTCCAAAAGTAAAGTCACATATTCCTGGTGTCCATCCCAAACGTGGCTCTCCTGCATTTAATGTTGAGCTTCTTTGTTCTGAGCTTTTAAAAATGCAGTAAAGATCCTTTGGACTCATTCCATCTTTAGCACCCATTCTGGTAGGAAGTGGATGCACCAATTTTTCATGGATCGTGACCATTTTTTGCCCTTCACCTTTTACAGTCCTCAGCCTTTTTAAGTGCAGAGGCCTAGAAAGGATTTTAAAACTTCCTATAATGACAACCATAATTTAATATTTGGTTATCTTGTGGAATTCCAAGCTCTCGGGTGTCACACTCATAAATCTCTCATGTCTGGTACAGAAGAAATTGGAATATTGAAGAAATGTCTCAGAAATCAGCTACCATAAAACCATGTTAAGCCTGGGTGGAGGTGAAGAGTAAACCAGTGGAGATAGGTTTACTCTTAATGATTCATGTCTCTCATTCTTATCTTTCCAATTAGTTTTCAGGTGAAAATGGGGAGAGGATGAAAGAAAAATATGGTGTGTTCTGTTGTGGACACAATGAAGCTGTTAGTCACTACAAAGACCTGCTCCAAAGCAATAAGAAGTTCCAGAACTTAATAAAGGTAAATAACAACCAGAATTCTCCCATTCTGACTGTGCAAAATATATGTAACCTCTTCAGGTTTTATTTTGTGCTTGACAATGTCTTAATTTTGAGCAGCATTAGAGGCATATTCTCATTATTTGATAGGCCATTAGGTTCTTATATTAGATCTTTTGAGCTGTCTGGACACAAAACCACAATTATTAGGGGTTAAATTTGAGGCAGGCTCCCGAGAGCACATAGGAGTGGTGAAGAGAGTATCTGCTCCATTCATGGCTCTATCACTGACGGCCCTGCTGCGTAAATTGGCTTGATAATAAATTAAATCAGTGATAAATGCTGTTGATGAACTACTACAGAAAAACAAGGTACTCTTAGGCAGGTTTTGCCCACTCCATCATCTTTCCAAAGGCGGCAGGTTGGCTCCAGGCTGGTTTGTTTTATTTGCTGTATGCTGTAATGTGCAATTAATAGGAAGGGCTGAAGAGAGGCGGCCAAAGTGGAAGAAGCCCGTAACCCGAGGCTCAGATGGCATTGCACGGTCCTAAGTGTTCTCATTTTTCAGTCGTCAGTAAGCGATACTGCCTGAACTTTCCAACGTGGCTCTGTGCGTACGGCTCTCCTTAACGAGGTGACTTTTAAAAGTGGAGAACCCTTTACTTTCAAGGAACTAAATAAGTGACCAGAGTAAAGTTTTTAAAATACAGAGCCTCAGTCCTTGGAAAGAAAGATCTTGGTGCTGTGTGTGATGTCAGGATTGTTCTTTACCTGCTGTCAGACCGACTGGTGGCATTCGGGTGCCTTAGAGCCTTCCCTTTCTAAACAGAAATGTGTTTCTGTAGATCAGCCTAATAGTGAACATTCGGTGACAAAATAAACACTTTGTTTAATCGTTATTGACCTAATGTGTCTGTGAGGTCTCTGGGGTCTGGTTTTAAAAACACTGTCTTTTTCTGTGTTTTTAAGGACTGATCCTGCTATAAAAAGCCATCAGTCAGCAAACAGGCAGTCAGACAGTTCAGATTTGGAACTTCCTCTGCTTGGCTCCAGATTTACTTAACAGTAGTTGAAAATAACACCTAAAATATTTTCCAGTAATAAAATCAATATTATTTTTTTTCCTTTTAACGTTACCAGGAGTTTTGCTTTAGTAAAAAAGGACAGCTAATTTTGGGGTGCTATGTCCAATTGCACAGAAATGTTTTGAGAATGAAAACTGATCCTGTGGAAGGAAAGGCGAGGGGGTTGGAAGAGCATTACGTACGGTGGATGTGATTGTGGGTCTGTCTTGTTTTCTAGAAAATTGGCAACTGCTCCATTGTGAGGAGACTTGGTGTCCAGGAGTGTATCCTTCTAGTTACCCAGCGCATCACCAAGTACCCGGTCTTGGTGGAACGTATTATCCAGAACACAGACGGTGGGTGGTTTAATCTTTTCTAGAAGCTTCACAGTTGTCTGCTGATCCTCTATTCTCTCGTGTTTTGCGTGTTCAGCCCTCGGACAAGGAGGGACAGGCTGGTCCTGCCTTACACCTGCTTTTTCTCACTTCTTCATTAGCTGAAGATGCCCTTCTAGATGCAGATGCAATCGGTGTCACCTCATCAGAGGGTTGGGAGCAGCGCTCAGTTTCAAGTCTGCAACTGCAAAACCATAGGAGTTAAGCATATCGGTTCATTAGAGATTTAGAGCTTTAGGATATTTTATTTTCTTTTTAAAATTAAGTTCTTAGGACGTGCTGTTAGGTGTTCAATGTGGAACCTTCACGTTAAACTACATCGGGGTGGCTCATATCTCATATTGGAAATATGACTAACTGCTGCTCTTTCCTCTTAGCTGGAACCAGAGATTATGAAGACCTCACCCAGGCCCTTAGTTTAATTAAGGACACAATCAGTCATGTAGATGCCATGGTAAATGAGTGTGAGAAGGGGCAGCGCCTTAAAGAAATTATGCATAAGATGGAGCTAAAATCATCTGGGAAATGCAAGAATGGGCTTCTCTTCCGGAAGGATGATATGGGACAGAGGCGGCTTCTGCTGGATGGGATGCTGTACTGGAAAGCTGCATCAGGGCGACTCAAAGGTAAAGGAAGGGAAAAAGTCCCAACTAGAAAACATGATTATTATTATTTATTTATATATTTTTAGCAACTGTTTAGTACTGATCGATTCAGTATAAGATGACAATAACCTGCTTGTTTAATAGGATATTGGAGGAAATAGCACTTGTTCTATTCTTGGCTTGTCCAATAAGCATCTCTATAGTTCCTTATGCTGTTTGCTTATTATCTGTTTTCCAATTCAAGAGGGAGGTCTTTAGATAGATGACAGAGCTTTGAGTCATACTGGTTTATTCTCCTGTGGAAAGGCATTATCTCATGCAACTTCTGGTTCATACTTTAGAATGACTGCATCGTGTCAGCCCTGTGGCACCTTTATTCTGCATAATAATATCCTGCAGACCTAATATTGCAGAAGTTGACATGCTATTCCCTGACCCACAGGAATTTTAACTGAAGTGATTTTTATTTTTTTTTTTTTTAGTCTTTCCACATTAAAAGAATCTTTTTTTTTCCTTTCTTTCTTTTGTTGTTACTGCAGATATTCTGGCAGTCCTGTTAACTGATGTGCTGTTGCTCTTACAAGAAAAGGACCAAAAATACACTTTTGCATCAGTGGTAGGTATTGTTCTCCTTGTTTAATACATTCACGTAGAGTATTTATGTAAGGCACAGTAACTCCAGAAGAAATACAGCTGGGCATCTTAGATACTTGTGGTAGGTTCAGGAAGAAACCTAAGTTAATAAACCAGCCAGCTATTATAGAACCACATTTTCTGAAGCAGTTCTGGTACTTGTAGAATCCCTTCTGCTGTCTCTCAGGGCAAAATAACATTCCCTTGCATCAACTAGTTCTAGCAGCCACATCTCCTGGGGCTTTCTGCTGCCCTGAGTGTGTTCTGAGCTTCACTGCTTCTCCTTGTGCTGTGACTTTGCCTTTCCCTGAACTTTAATAGTTTATACAAATCAGATATATATTAAACATGCACCAACTGTGCTCTGAAAGGCACTTGCGAGTAAGGTTGGCTTCTGTGTGTTAATGTGAAGGGAAGGAGTCTTCCATTTTGGTTAGGGAACATGGTGGTCATAGTAGCTGAAGATTTACTGGAGGCAGAGAACTTTCCTGAAATAAATGTAATAAACACTAAATGCAAACGTAATTACTGCAGCACTCAGAATACTCAGAGGATTTGCTTGCTTTTCTAGAGCCTTTCCACAGGTATCCTTAGAGCAGCTAATTGTGTACGTTTTGTCCTGATCGAGTTCAGTTATGGCTATAAGAGAACCAGTAACAGAGAAACTATTTTATGTAATTGTTTTCTTGGGTGTATTTTTTCCAAGGCATTTACATTAGAGCTAAGTTCCAATGGCAAAAGCGATTTTGGTGACCTCGGGCCTATAAAAGCAACTGCTTTTCAAATTACACTTCTAATGCACAGAATGGGGACGCTTTCACAGATAAGGATGGCTGCAAGATGTTTCCTCTTGACCAGCATTAGGTGAATCTTTGAACAGTAGTTCATTTGACAAGATTGACCACCAGAGACTAATTCCACCTTGTTTTCCAAAACACATCTGAGCTGTGAGCAGAGGAGCAAGTTCATGGAGGGGGGGAAAAAACGTTAATACACAGTGTCTCGACTGTCGTGGCAGTTTTCCACGTGACTGCTGTTGCTTTGAGATAAGTGTGAGTAGCCTACATGAAGGCTAAAGCATTGTTCAGATGAAACAGGAGAGCACACACATGTTCGTAGTCCCTGTAGCCGTTCCACTGCAAGGCCATGCCCTGGTTTGTTTGTCCCTCAGTAACTTTAGTTTTCTGTGAGCACGTCATACAGTTGCTTACGACAAGTCCCACAGTCCCCAAAAGCTGATCTCTGCTACGTGGTGGGGTTTTTCTTCCCCTCCAGTAACATGTTCTACAGTTGCAGGCTGATCTTTTTTTTTTATTATTATTTTTATTTATTTATTTTTGCATTTTCTATGTATACAGTTTATTTGAAATTTAGAGATCACTTCTCCATGCATAAATAAGGTGAGAGGAGCAAACAGATCTGCTTAGTGATTTTTTTAATTTTTTTTTTTCCAGTGGCCTCTGTCTTTATGTGTGGCTTGAATTGCAGCACAGGAGCTCAGGGACGTTGGCAAAACCTAGTGTTCCTGATGTCTGTTCTCTTTTCTTAGCCTCTTTAGATTCTGCAGTTACAAAGAGCTGTTTTCTTCTGGGGAGGGTCTTTCTAGGCTATGTGTATTGGACCTGTGCTGTGGGAAGCATAAGTAGGTTTTTAGTAACTAATATCCCTCCTCTAAATTTGTTTCCATCGCAAAGGCTGACAGCTAATCCAGTTAATCCTTAGTTACACAATATACTATCTGTCACCTTGTTTTATTATTCACAGGGCCTGAGTGCACCCTGTAACACCTCTCTCTTGTATGTCTTTTGTAGCTAACTTGCCAACTTAGAACTTCTAACACTTCCTTTTGTTCTCCTTTCACATCACCCCTCCTAAAGGTTTTTGTTTTCTTTTTCAAATTTTGGTTTTGTCTCTTTTTGAGCAAAACGTTTGAGCCTGTTCTTGACTTGTGGGACCCAATGGGAATCCTCAGGTGTTCAAATTGATATATGTTTTAATACTCAGTCAGGTGCCAAGACCTCTTCTTTCTGAAATGTATAGTCTTCATTCCATGTTTTGATCTGTGGTTGATGAATAAAAAAAGACAGTGCCAAAGGGTCATGCCAAGAGGCCGTAGCAGTGAAGTTATAGTCTTGTGATGTCATGGTGGCCCTGTGTTGGTAGGAAGATGGGGGAATTGGGGAGCACAAACCCTAAAGAACATATAATGTATTGCAATACCTTATATATTTTGTTTTACAGGACTCTAAACCACCAGTTATCTCATTGCAAAAGCTGATTGTGAGAGAGGTAGCTAATGAGGAAAAGGCAATGTTCTTAATTAGCGCTTCCTTAAAAGGACCAGAAATGTATGAAATTCACACAAGCTCAAAAGAGGAGAGGAATTCCTGGATGGCACACATCCGCAGAGCTGTGGAAAGGTAAATTATGAGTGAATCCTGAGATGGTTTTAGGTTACCTAGTGTGCAAATCAAACAGATCTGTCTCCCCCTTTGTACAGCTGTCCTGATGAAGAAGGAGGAACATTTAATGAACCTGAAGCAGAGAGGAGGCTGGCTGAAGCAAGAGCTGCTAAATTAAAAGAGTTTCAAGGTAATGGCCTAGTTATATATTCCACAAACTGCTTCTCAGCATCACTTGTGATTTATGACGGTCATATTCTTATACCACATGATGTGATCAAGTTTCTCCTTCATGAGTCTTTCAAGGTAGTGCAAGATTATATAGAAATAGTTAACTTAAGTCTAATAAGCTTCATGTGGTCCATGCTTTTTCCCCTTAACTGTTAATTACACCTCTGCATTTCATGATCTGACAATAAAATGAATAATAATCTTCTAAATTGAATATTATGTCCACTCTGACAGTGATTAGGAAGACAGAACTGAGTTTGTTTCTTCCTTTTAGAGCGTTTGAATGTGAAAGATGACCTGATTCTGCAAAGTCTAACTGAGAAGCAACAGATTTATCTAGAAATGTCCGAAATGAGTGGGTTTGAAGACCATTCTCAAGGATCCCGATCCAGGCTACTTCTGCGGGGTGATACTTCAGAAAATCTGCAAGGAGAGACGATTTTGAAGTCTGCAGTGACAGAAGGTGAACACAATGTGGGGTGCCTAAGCGTTCTTTCAGGTGCAGGGGTGGGGATAAGCACATAGGATCTAAGTACAGATCCAGAAAATCATCCTGTAATAACATAATACTTTTATGTAATGCTGGTCAGACTTTCTTCTTCTCAGAACGGTCTCCTAGACAGGTACAGTGCACCTCTAGTTTTGGGTAGAGGACCTTCTCATAGCCTGGGTTGGTTTATTTTTAAGGATGAATCAGTGGAGTTTTAGGAGGAGTCTACTCAGATGGGTAACCGAGTGCTCTAATAATACACCCATTTTGAAATGTAATATTATACGAGAGTTGTATATTAAATAGTCTTTCTAATGATAGTATATTTAAAAAGCAAATACATTTTTATTTTGAAAAATAATAAAAAAAGCCAAAACAACCACTTGAGGCCTGATAATCTAACTTGCAAGTCATCTTTATAGGCACAATATGAAGAGCCTGTTGCAAAGAGCAAGGAAAATTCATCTGTACTTCAGGAAATCTCTCAAAATGCCCGATCTTTTAATGTACTTGATGGTTGAATATTTTTTTTTCAACTTGGTAGCACAATGTGCTTGTCTCACTGCATAGTGGTGGCTGTGGACATGACATGTTCTCCTCTTTCCTAGCTGAAAATCTCCAGAACCTTATCTTCACTCACTTCGGCAATGGATCCTGTCAGCCTGAGGACGGCTCTGGGTCGGGACTCCCCAGGAGAGCAGAGCCCTGTGGAGGATACGACAGCAGTCCCTCCATTTCAAATAAAAGTAAGAAAGGGACCTTTCAGCATTCTTCTGAGCTTCTTGGCTCCTTGCTGTGTTCCCCTGTGGAGAGAATGGGATAAGAACAAAGAGTTAAGTGAGGCTCCGGTGTATGGAAGCTTCACTGGACTCTAAGAGGAGGATAAGAGCAAGTTTGTAGTATTAGCATGTTGTATCTTTTGCTTCTGATACCGACACTAGAGAGCAGAGTAGAGCTCTCAGTTGCTGTGTTAAGGGCATCGATTGTCTTAACCCGTACTAATTAACGCAGTTCCACAAAGAATTTTGATTTTGTTGACAATAATAAGCTTGACCTGAAAACCTAGGAAATTTGAATTCAGCTGCCTGCTTTTATTATTGGATCATGTAAACTTTTTTTTTTCCCACTTTCTTTTTCATCTGCACAGTCACTAAAGGGTTGCTGTATGGTCAGATAATACAAATTGCCCTTTTGGCACAGTTGCTTTATCAGGTAATTAATGAAATCAGCAGAAGTATTAGGTACTGTTTATCTCCAGTTTTGCTTCATGCATTTACTGAAAAGTAAAATGGTGTTTATTTCACCGGTGGTTAATCTCTGTAATTCTTTGTGTTGGCACTGAAAGGCTATGTAAGTCGTAAATGCTATAAGTGTTTTATACAGTAGGATTTCTGTCTCCCTCCACCTCCTTCCACGCTTACAGTGGGGCTGCTTTAAATAGAATTTTTTGTACTAACAACTAGTCCATGTTATGAGCTGACAATTCTGGTAGCCACAGACCATCCCGTTCGTGCAGACGTTGTGGTTGCTTCACTTAAAATAGTACAACATAATTTGAACTTACTCTCCCTGTTCATCTGAACCCACTCTCCTCAAGTTTTTATCCCATTTTTTGAGCAGTCCTGCTCGTCACTGTTGTCTGCTCTTCCATGTTGAAGCACCATGGATAAGCCATGCAGTTGCGTGTCGGTTCCGATTTCAAAGACCACAGGGGGTTTTTTTGCCCACCTTGGTATGTGATGAGTTTTCACAGGCTTTGTGCTGGTACCAGCTGCTCATGCTTCACCCTTCTTTCAGGTGGTAGTTTTCGGAAGAGCAGTGGTGGTGACCAGAGACAGTGGGACTGGAGAGGCCCCGCAGTAAGTTCAGATGTGCAACTCCATGACTTCCCTTCTGACACAGAAGAAGGATCTCAAACCGTATGTTGGGCTTGTCCATGATTTAAATGCATTTCCTCGTGTTCCTCTTTGTAACAGCGGTGCAGAACAAATCTCACAAAGAGTTGTTATAGCTGTTAGGGACAGAGTGTAATAGGGTTCTGTCTGTCAAATTACTAGACTCTATTAAGGATGTTTTGTGGGGCAAGTTGATAGCTTAGTACTTGTGATGCATGGTGATTTGGGTTTATATTTGTTAATCTGATGTGGTACCATTAACATTAGCTTTAATCACTGCGCATCTGGTTTAGCCCGGCGCCTCTGATTTAAGTATTTTAGGTATGTGTCCTGTGGTGTATGGGTGCAGTCTCTGTTCCGGCAGTAAACGCTGTTCCCTAACGAGATGAACCCTTCCTGCATGTTCTGGCAGCACTAACAGCCCCCAACAAGTGTCTTGATCTTGGTTGTTGTCTTCTTTACAGAGTGATGCAACAAGGTTGGATGACAGCAGTGGTTTTCAGCCTACTGTAGAGTCTCAGGTATGTTACTTCTGCTGTTAGGAAATCTTTTGGAAAAAAAAAACCCATATTACAATAATAGCATGTAAAAACAAAACAACAATGGAAAAAAAAAACCTCCAAAACTCATTATTTTTAATGTCTGCAGCACCACAAACACACTAACAGCCTGTACTTAGGACTCTAACGCATTATAAGCGCGGAGATAAAAGTCCTGTTAGCCAACAGAGATGGGTTCTGGGTTTATAGACGTACATTTCAGAGAGCTGGCTGACTGATTTGCCTGCCTCTTTGGAGGGATTGGCTCTTCTCAGCTCCCTGACAAAACTTGCTTCTGAATCTCCCCTGAGCGCTAGACCCGTGTAATGATTCAGAGCAGGAGCCTGGGGGCAAGTGATCATTGAATAGCTGATGTGAGGAAGGCTGATGATGAAGATTGCTCCCTGCAATCCTGGGGGGATTTGCTGGGTGCTGACTGACTTGTGTGCAAGGACTAATACGCTGGAATTCAACCTGCTTGCATGTTGCTGTACTGCCTGTTAGTGTGTTCTAAGAGAGCACTCCTCTAGCCCAGCTTCCGTGGGGTGTGTTTTACCGATACCACTGAGTGTGTTCACTCTTTTAAAAACAAACAAACAAGAAGTTTAATGCATCAAAACGGAGCTCTGTTCTGGTGTCTAATGTCTTTTTTTCCCCTCCCCCTTCCTCCCCTCCTCTTCAGCTGGTCCAGAGGATACAAACGCTGTTACAGTTGCTCTTCAGTCTTCAGGTAAACCACTACTTATTATCTGAGGGTTTTGTTAGGCATTGGATGTAATAAAACTTAGAAAACTGTGGAGAAGAGCTACCTTGAAAACATCCCCTAAAGCTAGAGTGAAGTGCAGAATTTAAGACCTGAGACTCAAGGAAACAAGCACTGTGTCTGGTGATTTGAAGGACGTGTCAGATCTGTTGTCTTAAGTAATTGTTTCCCTTTTCCTGCTCCCTTAAATGCGGTTCTGTGGCTGCTTTGAGCTCTGTTGGCTCTCCACGCTCATTTCCTCATGAGTGTATTCACTGGCTGTTTTTACTGTAACCTTGTAATGAGCAATATTGTGACTGATTGGATTCAAAGTAATAATTCTAGGTGTGAGAAATGTTACTTTCCACGTACACAAACATAACTTATTTGCTTGGCCTTCTTTAGTGTATCGTGTCAGTCACGCTGGGCTTGGAGTTTAGATCTGCTCTTGAAGACACAAGTCTCTGAAATGTAATTTGGTAGATGCTGTTGTCACTTCTTCAGCTGTGTGTGTGTGTTTGGGGTTTTTTTTTTTTGAACCCACCTGCCTTATGCTGAGCCGCTTCTTTCCCCTCCAGGCAGTGATATCTCAGCAGGACAGCTACATTGAGATGCAACGAGCCACCATGGTAGACCGGGAGAAGCAATATCGGCTGCAGTCTACGCGAGGCAACCTGCTCCTGGAGCAGGAGAAACAGAGGAACTTTGAGAAACAGAGGGAAGAACTGATGAACGTACAGAAACTTCAGAGCCAGCTGAAGCTGGAGCAGCAGCGCCTGGAACGGGAGAAGGGTCGGCAGCAGCGGGAATTTGAAAGCACGGAAGCTCGGCTGCAGGAGCGCGAAGAGGAGACTCGGCAGCTGAGAGAGAAGTTGAGTCAGGAGAGGGAAGAACTGGAGAGGCAGCGAGAGGCCTATCAGCATGACCTGGAGAGGCTGCGGGAGGCTCAGAGAGCGGTCGAGAAGGAGAAAGAGCGTCTCGATCAGCTGAGGAAGCTGAAGAAGCAGAACACAGTGTCAGGCACATTCTCCCCAGAAATGGGGCAGGTGAGGAACTGGTTTTCTTGGAGTTTTATTTCTGTTAACCTGCTTATCTCTAACCTGTGCTTGCTTTTTACCAGGCTCCTTCAACCATCATCCAAAATAGCTGATGGTGGCTGCTGTCCAAGAGATCAGAGCTTGGCAGTTCCCCAGTGTCTGTGAGATTCCACACAGACAAGTGAATATTGTTGTTTTAAAAAAAGATAGAAACAGAGTAAGTTATTTTTGAACGTGGCTGACTGAGGATTTTTTGTAAATACAGGCAGTGCCCTGTTGCAGGCAGGTGATTGCAGAAGGTGTGCTACATTTGGTAGCGTTTTATGTAGTTGATTTCCAGGAACATTTCTTATGCTTCAAAATGTGAAGGTTGGGGTCTGATTAAACTGACTCTTTTCTTACTCTCTTGAAGGTCTTGCTTTCTGTCCATCCCATCATCACCTTCTGACTTCCTTTTGCTAGGTGTGATATTAAACAGGCTGGAGCTGCTGAGGGTTCTTTTCCATGTTGAAGGAGTTACACTCTTGCTCTTCCTTCTGTTTGCTGTCGTGCCTGGGGCTTCATCTAAACTGTTGTATTTCTCACTGGAAGGTGCTTTATGTTCTCAGGGCTGAGGGTGATCTCTCCTCATTGTATCTGAGAGGGTGAAAATACCCATTTGACTTAAAATGCCTTTTGGTTTTTCATGTAGAACCAGTTGCTAAGTCATTCCACGAGCTTCAATGGAGAAGGGGTTGAAACATCTCTACCCGTCTCGAAAACCTCCGTGAGAGTGAGCGTCTCCGGGCTGGATTACCTGGAACGGCCGGACTTGGTTCGGAGGGACAGTGCCACCCTGGAGAATCGTCCTGTTCTTGCTTTGAAGAATGAAGTGCCAATACATCTCCTGAGTGCAACTAATCAGATCCAGAAGCCGGCTGCCGTCCAGCAGCAGATTCCTACGAAACTGGCCACTTTTACAAAAGGAAGCAAAGAGAAAGGTGGGAAGAGCAAAGCATCTCATAGGACGGACAGTTCAGGTAAGAGTATTTAAATGAGTTTCTGATCTCTGCCAGCGTCACAGGGAAACAGAACGGTGTGGTTTAAACCTCTGGCTACCCATGTGGAACTGGAAAATTAACATGCTACAAATTGCCAGTGTGCTTACTGCAGTTAGCAGGCTCTTAAAATCCTGAAGTTAGGGGTTTCATCTGTGTACTGGTTAAAATGGAAATACAGCCCAAAGGGATAATGTTGAAAGTGGAGTTCCTTAATTCAACAGGATGGAATGACGGTGAGAGTTTGTAAACCTGGGTGTAAAAATCTTCCTGCCTGACTGCAGTGGTAAAGGAAAAGAGCAACTGTTTGGCTTGTTCTGCATGAGTGAAACGTTGTGAGGCTGGCATAACCTTTTCTTACTATCTCTCCAGAGTTGTAATGACATTGAATGCAATGCCTTTCTTAGCAGGAGTTAGTCATTAAATACAGCTTTCCAGGCCAGAATCGAGATGCTTTGTGTGTTGTAGAGTTGCAAGGGGCTGATTTTGTCAGAAATAGGAGCAAAGAAAAATCCAGCCACCCTGCCATGGTGTAATTTCTGCTGCTAACTGCTAAGTAATAAAGCAGTGATCTTTGCCAATGACAGACACAGTAAAAACCGCTTTTTCTCTACTGCTTAAAATAGCCTTAGTGCCATCTAAGAATGGCCTATAATTTTAAGTTACAAAATTATCTTTTTAGCTCTGTATAGCCTTCGGACTTGGCAAGTTTACCCCTGGACTTGGGCCAACACTGCTAGACTGGACCCAGGGCCAAACCTGCTGCAGGAGGGGGGAAAGTCTTTGCACGTTGTAGAAACATCTGTCTCTGTCATGCCTAAAGTTTAGTACAATTTTAGTACTCTTTTAGTACAATTGCAAACTTGCTTATGGTTTTGCACATAAATGAAGCCTAATATCCTCTTACCCTGAATCCCAAAATGCTGGTAAATGGGAAAATAAAGCTCTAATACCACATCTCTCCAAGTTCATTTTTAATAGCTCTTACATAATGATGTCTGCAGTGGAAATGTACTTAATGGTGTTTTTCTGGAATTTATATGAAAGGTATAAAATATATTGGTCTCTGTTCTCTCATGAGCATTAGTGGGATGCAGGCTTGTGGTGCCCATATGTAGATCTGAGAATAAAATGGAACAAGACTTTCTGTACCAGAGGCAAAACAACTGTGTATTGAATTTGGGTTTTGTGATGTGTAAGGAATGTGCTCTGAGAAGAGTTCTTTGGATCCAGAGAAACCGTTCCATGAATTGCTTTTATTGTTGAAATTAAGAAGCTGGCAGGCCACAGCACCAGAATCAATGTGCTCTGCTGCTGAGCAGCTGTGAGACAGATGGAGAGCAGAGACAGAAGTTCGTCACAGCTAAGGACAAAGACTGTTTTTTCCCCAACTGTGCTTTCTAATACTAGGTTTGAAATCTGTGGTCGTCAGGGTAGTAACTGAGTTACAAGTTTTCAAGAAAGAGAGGGGAGAAAGTAGTCATGGTCTAAACAGCTTTAGAGAAAATTTAAGTAACTTGCAACAGAAGCACTAGCTCTTTGCAGTGTAGCAGCTTCCCTGGATATGCAAAGGTGTCAGTACAGTGGGCCCCACCATGAAACAGTGACATTTGTGGAGTACTGCTAGCCTCAAATACCAATTTGTAAATTATTTCCCTTAGCATCTGTTGATCAGAAGCAGCTCCTGCCCCCCAGGCTTGTCGCCCGAGAGGAGGGTGTCCTGAGAGGCAGACGATCAGCAAGTCCAGTCCTCCCAAGCAGCCAGACCACTGCGTTCCAGCCAGGTATGTCTTGACCAACTTGTGTGTCCGTGGAGATGCATCAGGCACTCTGTGCAGTGTCATGAATCAGTTTTCTTTATTTATTTTTTTTTCCCTATAGAATTGTATGGCCCTACAGATGCTCAGCCAGAAGCACTTTCATCTGCCTCAGCGAACCTATTCAAGCCCAATACCCTTCACGTTCAGACCCTGGTGACCTCTCAGCCGAGTCTGTTAAATGTGCAAGATGATACCAGCAAAGAAGATGTGATTTTCTTCTAATTGTTTCCATGTAAAGATTAATCTGCTCATCTACTGGTTCACGAACTCAGGCCGCAGTGTTCAACGTGACAGAGACCTGATGTGGATGTCTCTTCATCCCTGCCCTGTTGCTTCTTGTGAGGACCAGACCAGGATTACTGTTCTACTTTGTTGGCTTCTCTGCCAGCAGCTCAGAATTGAGGGCACAGCAGTAACAATTCACTTTTAAATCCTCCAAACACAGAAATGTATTGACACATGGCATGGGTATATGAATTCAGAGCGTATTAAAATGCTGCAGTTCATTGTAATATGCCCTTCTTGGAGAATGTACCCTCTTGGTGGGCACTACCTTGTACATGGTTATAGGTGATGTTGAGCCGCCCAGATTTATACCTAAAAAGTTTTAGCAGGCCCCAAAATGGCTGTGAATTTTTAAATCTGAGTTTTCACAGGTTCATGCTCGGTAATGGATTACGCTAAGGAGCGTGTTGATAATTAGTAGATTACCAAGCCAGTCTCCTTACAGCCAGGTGTGACAGCCACCATGATCCTGCTCCGAGCAGCCGGGCAAGTGCCTCTGTTTCCTCAGTGAATTCAGTGGAGCATGTGCTCGGTACAGGTACAGCGGAAGAGAGAAGGTAAGCTTCTTAGCAGCGTCTTCAGGGGTCAGGAGCTACCTGCCTGTGGATCCGAAGGGTTGGACATGTGAAAATGCACAATGGAAACGAAGAGTTGGACTAAATGCACATTTCGTTGGCCGTCAGCTCGCACTGGGGGATCCCTGTCTCCTTGGCTTCGCTTTCCACGCCGGTGAGAGCGGAACTGGTTCCCAAGCGAAACTCAGAGCGAACTTAGAGACTGGGATTTTGTTTTGAAGACGTGTACAAGAAGCGTTTGAAAGCAGTAATTTATTGTCTTGTTTAATCCTAAATTCTCAGCATCTTTTGTTTGTCTGTTAATTTGTTGGGACTTTGCTCCAAGTACCAGAAGATATCAAAGCTGCTGTTACTGCAGAGGTTTCTCTGCAGCACGGTGGTAGGAATGAAGGGAGTAAGAACTGTTTGGTTTTAAAATTTAACAAAACAAAACACAACTGGGAAAAAAAAAAACCAATAACCCTACTCTTAGCTAAACCTCTGTTGGTTTAGTTGCTTACGGCTAAACCAGCTTCGATACCTCTTGCTAAATGGGTCAGTTTTTAATTGTGGAATGGTGATGCCATTAAGTGTTCTGCTCGAAAGGCATTATTTCCCTTTGTTGTAATTTGCACAGTCTTTTTTTGTCGTGTTCTGTTACTTCCTTCTGTGTCTCTTTATCACGCACATCACTGAAGGGTGTGTACTCCCCTTTGTGTTGAATGTGACCGGTCTGGTGCACGGGAGAGATTTGGGGAGGGTATTATTACAGAATTAAAGAAATCAGTATCTCAGAGCTGAAAAACTTGGGTTTAATACCTTTCTGAACATGATAATAGCTTCTTTTTTTTTTTTTCCTATATTTAACCCTGGGTTAAAGTGATTTTAACGCTGGTGGATGGAATGCCTGGTCAGTTCTCCATCCAGTAACGTAGAAGTGGCATTAAATGGCAGTTTCTCGATCTCTTCAAATCATTGACGCTGTCTCGGTGGCAAAGAAATTGAAAAATCCAAATTTGCTGCTCAGTGTGAGAGGGAAAAGATAAGCTACAAAATACTTGGTTGATTTTTACGGAGCAAGCTCTCCTTGCTGTAACGCTCCATGGATTTAAGGGTGGTCGTCTTCAGGTGGTGTTGGTATAAACCTAAAGCAGCGGCACTGAGCTGAACAAGGGGAAACTCCAAACCAGAGTGGTGATACTCCCCCAACAAATTATTGCTGTGGTACTGAAGGACTGTGTGGTAAATCAGCAGCACCACAGAATTTCCACAGATTATCAGCAGCAAACAGCACGGAGAGCCTAGTGATTTTTGCGTTGTTGCGATAAGGTAATGACGATGGTTAGAGTGTAGTTCTACCCTCGCTCCGGTTTTTTGCATTCCTAAAAGCTGGATTGGAATGGAGGGGAATTTCTGAAATTCATGTAACTTCTGATTTAAGCCAGTGTGTGAGATCCAGCAGGATCCAGGACTGATACTTTCTGTCAGTGATGTGGAGTCTCCAGTCGTCTCTCCCGGGTAATTTCTCCCCTAAACTTACGGTGAAGCAGGAAGATTCCACAGTATGTTCTCTCCTTCGTGATGTGGTTTGGGCCACTCCTAGGGAAAAGTCTATGCCCCCGTTGCCTTAAATTACCAAGTTTTTTAGGAGTTTTAGCCTAAAGTGAAGTTGCATCAGTGGAATAAACCACCTCAACCAAAGAGGGACGTCTCTGGGTATTTGAAAACAATTTTTGGATGCATTTTAGTTTAATTTTGTGCCTGGCCTAGAGTATAGGAGAGAGTGTTCTATGGACTGAAGGGATTTCTTTAGCTGCTTGCTGCTGCTTCTGTGCAATGAATGAACTCAGATACAGAACAGTGACATCCAAAAAATAAAAGTTTGCAGAGAGGTCTCATGTCTTTTAATGTTTTAACTTAGACATAACAGTTTTAATGCTTGCTGTCAGCAGTGCTTTGAGTAAGTTGTGGCTGTTGGCAAGTGGACTGTTAGAGGCTGTTGGTTCAGAACCCCAAAAGCTCCTTGGAACGTGGGTCTTTAATCTGTAACTGAGAAATTACCTTAAAAATCACTATCTGTCCTCAAAAGGCATGTCTAGCTGCAGCTTTGTGAAAGCTTTTCACCTTGAATAGGGACTGCGTCTTCTTTCACTCGGGTGAAAACCATGTGAGTGTGGTACCAGGTGTTCCCGGGGCTTCCTCTTCACCCTGCACCCTGGTTTAGGATTGACCAACACTGGGACACCTCGTTGCTGGTGCGGGGTTTACCCCTACCCACCATGGGCATGTTATCTGGGGAAGGCTGAGGGGGGCAAGGAAAGATTTTCTTCAACCAAATAATGGATCTTCTCTTTTTCAAAGCTGAATCTGTGTAATTGTTATTGCTCCAGTTGAGTGAACAAGTTTTGGACTCTTGACTCAAATCTCCTTCCTAGAAAAAGTAATTCTTCTAGCAAATTGGATTGCAAAATACTGCTGTGTCCTGGGCTAAGTAACCTGCGATGGGTTCTGAGTCACATCCTTTCATTTGACTTTTAGATCACCTCAGATACAAGTTTTCTTTGAAGTGATATCTGAGGATTAGACAGTTGAGAACTCTCTGCCTCCCCAGGTGCCTTTTGGCTCCTTTCTGAGCTGGGGTGTGGAAGGAATTCCAAAGCACGAGCTTTGAGCTGCCGCCGCCTTTGCTTTGTGTCACAGCCTTAAAATTACTGTCGTGTCTGTCCCTTTAATATTGTGCTGTTGCAACGTGGAGGCTGTTTCTATGGTTCTGATTTTCAATTTTTAACTCCAGTGTAAAGGATGCTTCTTCTTTCCCTTCCCGGTTGGACTTTTCCCTTCCCGGTTGGACTTTTCCCTTCCTGATTTCTGACTGAGAATCCCTCCGTGTCCACTAGTGCCCAACACATCACCACCCCCTTCCATGGGTGTCGTAAACACTTTCCTAGTTTTGAACCATGCTGCTGTCTGTGGATCGGAGTTGTGGCATGTCCCTCCCACAAATTGAGGTGGCTAATTAATCACTTCTCCGTGCAAGGCAGAAGGATTAGTGTCTCTAGAGACACTTGCTCACCGAGGCGATCACATCCTTGCTAAGGCAGGACCAATCCTGAATAATTTGTGGGTGCTTTCGTGTTTGCCATGAAAGTTGAAACTGAAACTAGGAAAAGGTTAAAAAAAAAACAAAACCCAAAAAAGGCGTATTTTTGGTTTGCTTCTATTTTCAACTCTGCAGAACGGGAGCTGAGGCTCCCTGGTGCCGCTCAGTGCTGTTCCTTCTGTGTCGTGTGTGTCCCCTGGCCCTGCCCCGTGCAAGGGAATTTGGAGCGTTCTGTTGTCTTCCCCAGCAGTTCTCACATTTACAAGAAAAAATAAATAAGAAACCAAACCCAAACCTTGACACCAGGTTACGCGTGTGCGATCTTTGACTGAATCTTTCCCCGCTCTCTCTTTTTGAGGCCAGACCCAAGATCTTTGCAACCACCAGTGGCTCTTTATCATTAACCATCAGCGCGTTACTCATCAAACACGATTTGTGCAAGTTCTGGTTTGTATCATACCCTTTGTGCCATGTTTATAAACCGGGGTTTGGCTTTTTTGGTTGAATTTTTTTTTTTAATATATATTTTTGTACTGGAAAGAAATGGGAGCACTTTAGAAAAGTTTCTTTCAAATTCCATTTCTCTTCGGATCCAGAAGGAAATCTCTCCCGACAGCAGATCCTGTTGGCGTAACCACATACGTCTCGCTCTGAGCTGTGAACTCTCTCAAAGCTCTTTAGTCTTAGGTCTGGTTTCTAGGCCCACCTTGCACTCTAAAGATTTAAATAAATAATCATGGTCCGTGGTTAAATTGAAAATTTTGTTGGGGAAGCGTTTGGTTTTAGGTTTTCTGCTAGGGTGTAAACATTGTACATAATTCCTTTACTGTTGATACTGCAGTAGTGACATCTTTGTAGTCTTTATTTTATTTGTAAAGTTGATGGTTGACTGTTAATATTCTGTTGAATTGTGCACTCTTGATTAATTGTAAACTTGATCGTACCACACCAAATGATGATTTTTACAATGATTGCAATGTTTCTCCGCTGAAGGATTTCGGAGCTGCAATAGGACTGAAACCAACTTCTAGCAATAAAAAAAAAAAGCATTCAAAAAACTGACTGCCTTCATGTATATTTCTTTTTTTTTCTTTTTTTTTTTCCTGTCTGAATCAAAGATCAAAGCAGCAGCTGCTTCTTATGTGCTTTGTATCTTCCAGCCAGAAATACCGTGCCATATGAACAAAATGGTGGTTTTCCAGGGAAGAGGACAGAGCCTGGGAACGTGTTGAGCGGAGGATACCAACGGCCGCAGACTCTCCTGGTGAAGTAAAAGCCCCAGGGGGGGGAAAAAAAAATCAGCTGGGCTCTAACTGCCGGAACCCAGCGCAAGGGGGGAAGGTGTTGAACTCTTAAATTGCTTCTACTAACATGTAAGTGCCAGTCTGAGACATGCCTGGCTCCGTCCCAGCTGGTATCACTTCCCGTTTGGAAGGAGTATAACAAAACTAAAAACTTTCTCCCGGTTCCTTGTGCCAATTTGGCAGCAGCGGCTCCCAGCACTGTCCCACATCCTCTGGCTGCTGCTCTGCTCCCCCAGCGCCAGACCCCGGAAAGCTGTGTTTCCTGGTGTAAAAAACAAAACAAAACAACATAAAACCAATCCCCTCTCATGGCACGTTGGCAATCCTAGCCCAAAAACGCCACAGCCTCAAATAAAATTGTGGAGATGAGAGCAAGATGCAAAACTGAGGAGAGAGTTGGGAAGGACTTGGTGCTCTGGAAGGAAGAGTATTATTATTATTTATTTTTTTTTAATTCCCAAAATCCTGTCTTGAGGGAAATCCTTGGCCTGTTTTGGATGTGACAGCGGGAGTCACTATCCATGTCCCAGCACCCCTGGAGGAGCCAGGTTCTTTGTGTGGAAAGCACTAGAATACAGTCTGCATTTTTCAGCCAGCTGATGGTGGGGTTGGCACACCAACTGGAATTCGGTTGGAAAAAAAACTCTGTTATCTCTACTTTTTTTTTTTTTTTTTCTCTTCCCTCAAAGTATGTAGATAATCAAAAACCCTCTGGGTGCATCGGTGTTTAAAGAAGGACTTGATCTTTATGGGAAGGAAGGGGCTAGGGACCTTGATGAGACTTGAGGAGCCCGGGTAGGGCCCTGGGGACCTTGACGAAGTACCTGGGGGGCCTGGGCAGGATGCTGGAGGCCCTGGAGACCTTGATGGGACTTTGTAGAGCCCAGCTGGGGCCTTGAGGACCTGAGCATGGCCCTGGGATCTTTGCCATGGCTTTGGAGAGCCCGGCCAGGGCCCTGAGGACCTGGGCAAAGCCCTGGGGACCTTGCTGGGGCTTGGGGGAGCACGGGCAAGGCCCTGAGAACCTGACTGTGAACCTGGGGACCTTGCCAGGGCTTTGGCGAGTCTGGATGGGGCCCTGGTGGCTCTGGCAAAGCCCTTGGGACCTTGCCAAGGCTTTGGGGATCCCAGGGGGACTCTGACAACCTGCCTGGTATTGGTCTCTGGAGAGCACAGGGTGGGGGCCTGAGAACCCGGCCAGGGCCCTGGGTATGTTGCTGGGGCTTTGGGGAGCCTGGAAAGGCCCTTGAGAACCCAGCTGGGGCCCTGGAAGCCTTGCCGTGGGTCCCTGGTGGCTGTGACAGGGCCCTGGGGACCTTGCCAAGGTCTTGAGAACCTGGCCTGTGCCCTGGGGACATTGACGGTGCTTTGGGGAGACCAGGCAAGGCCTTAAGAACCTGGCCAGGGCCCTGGGGACTTTGGTGAGTTTGGTTGGGGCCCTTGCAGTTGTGGCAGGGCTTTGCGGACCTTGCCAGGGCTTTGGCTAGTCCAGAAGGGCCCTGAGAACCCTGCCACGGCCATGGTGACCTTGATGGGGCTTTGGGGAGTTAAGGCAGTGCCCTGAGAACCATGGTAAGGCCCTGGGGTACCTTGCTGGGGTTTGGGGAGCCTGGCCGGGGCCCTGGGGACCTTGCTGGGGCTTTGGGGAGCCCAGGTGGGGCCCTGGTGACCTGGGCTGTGTGGAGGTTGAAGAACCTGTGCACATGACACTTGGATGCTTTTTATCCTTCCGACTGTTATTGATGCATCTTATAGTGGTGAACTAAAAATCATGGCCTGGACTCTGACACCACCCTGTACGATTTCCCAAGGTTTGCATATAGCTCAGCTGATATCTTCTGATGCTTGTTCTCCAATTTCTATTCCACAGGAAAGGGGACATCAGAGTTTTGGAACGACCAATTCTTTGCAAGTCTTGTGGGCTCAGCCTGTTGGTACAGGATGACCAATAACACAATGCATACTGTTGATGCGAGGTACAGGCTTCCTTCTTCTCAACAACATCCTGGATGCAGGTGAGGTGTGGATGTAATGATTATTGCAAAAGGTAAGTGTCCTGCAGTATGTCAAATAGTTCAGATGGGGAAAACCTTGATGGGAATCGGTGGGAGTGCGATAACTTTGCAGAGCAAATGTGTGATACAAATACAAGGTCGTGTTGCTTCAATTCATCCTTTTATATTAACAACACCTAGTACCTGGTGGGGTCATGATTGTGTCAGTCAATGGAGAATTCAAATTGGGTCAAATTTGTTATAGGGGCCACTGCAGCACAAGCCACCTTAAAACTAACTTGGAAAACCTCTGAGCCTATTTGGGTGGAGCAGTGGCCTTTGTCTGGTGAAAAGACGTGGCCCCACTTAAATCAGCTAGTGGAAGAACAACTTTGAGAAGGGCAACTAGTCCATGGAACTTGCCCTTATTTGTAATACAAAAAGAAAAAAAGAAGCGGCAGGTGGCGCTTGCTGCACGATTTAAGAAAAATCAAGGCACTCATAGAAGACATGGGTGATCTGCAACCTGGTATGCCCTCACCCGCTATGATTCCTCGTAACTGGTGCCTTCCTATTATTGATTTAAATGACTGTTTCTTTACCATTCCTTTACACCCTGAGGATGCTCCCAAATTTGCATTTTCTGTACCATCCATTAATGTGAGTGAACCGAATAAGCGTTATCATTGGACTGGACTTCCTCAAGGAAATTGCTGGTACCGGCTAAAGATATTTAAGCAGGTGGTAGTGAGAAATGAAGTGACTTCACTTGGCTTCGCTTAACCATCAGAACAGAGTCTGTGTCTCAATTGCCACACCTGGGGACCCCACTGGGGCTTTGGGGAGCCCGGGCAGGGCCCTGAGAACCCAAGCGGGGCCCTGGTGACACAGGCAGGGCTTTGGAGACCCCACTGGGGCTTTGGGAAGCCCAAGCAGGGCCCTAAGAACCTGGTTGGGCCCCTAGGGGACCCTGCCAGGGACCTAGGGGACCTCGCCAGGGCTTTGGGGACCCCAGGCACTGATGTATCAGCGAATGAGATTTTTAAAGCCCGTGTGTGGATAAGCTTTTGTTTGTCCTGCCTTTTGAGGGAAAATTCCTTCTGTCTGTTTCTGGCCCACTAGGCTTTCAGGGAGCGGAGCCGCCACTGGAGGTCACAACCTCTGTGCGCCTTCACATCTCCCTCTGTGGCTAGAACCAGGCCAGCAACTGAACTTCTAAACATTTTTCAGCAGCAATAAATGGAATCAAAGTGATTTCATGGGTGGGTGGGGGTGTGTGTGTGTGTGTGTGCGTGTGTACACAACAGCTGAAAGGGACAGTTCGGGACAGAAGCTATGAGGAGCTGCTTCCAGAGCAGTGGGTTTCGGTTTTATTTTCTAATTGCAGTGGAGTCTCCTGCAGCCTTGATGGTGTGTCAGACCAGTAGGGATGGGTTCTAGGAAGACAGAAGAGCCGGGATCAGGGAGATCCAGGGTTCGTGTGGCCAACAGGGATCCCTGCAGGGTGGAGCAGCCCAGTGCTCTGCAGGGGTGGGGGGGCAGGTTTAACTCTGGGGTGGAATTCACATCTCTTGGAAGTTGGGTGCTGCCACAGCCCTCGGTGTTCGCACCCAGGTGGGTGTCTCTGTGCTGTTGTTGCAGTTCTTGTCCCAACAACTGGGCAGGTGTTCCCTTGGCGATCTCACACACACCCTGACCGACTGACAGTATCCTATCCTTGACGAGGCTCCTTTCCCCCTTTGCCACAGGCAGGGTGTTGATTTCAGGGCAGGGTGGCGGTACCTTCAAGAGCTGTTAACGAGCTCATACCAGTATTGCAGTGGCTCCGCCCTGCCTTGTCTCTAGAAAATCTGTAGCTAATTAACCCGAAACCCAAACCACATTCTTTCTATTCAGATGAATCATTCCAAGGCCATAGGCAAGGACCGGCTTTAATGCTAAACCTTCCTCTTTCATGTGGGTGAGACGTGGCTGATGGCGTCTGGGATCCACTGGGAGCCAGATGCTGGAGGACAAACATGCACAGAGGATATTGGCTCCGCAGTGTGCTCCACCAGTGGGAATGTGCTGCTTCTCTGCCTTTCCAGTTCCTTCCCCCCCAACTCCAGCCCCATGACTCAAATCCGGTTTAATTTTTCTCATCCCATCCATGGGGCCGGCCTGGGGCTCAAGAGACAGGGGATGTGGGGTGTGTGGAGCCCACATCGTCTGCTTCTTCTGGGGCCCTGTGGGATCTTGGCAGGGGGATAAAAGGCAAACCCTTCTTGGAGCTGGCAGCACTGGTGTGTGTGTGAGGCAGGGGACGGTGTCACACACACAGGAGGCTCGGATACAGCAGGAATCACTGTGTTAGATGGCTCTTTGTCCACAGGAGCTGGAGAAGTCCATGCTGACGTGCTTCTCCTGTATCCAAGCGGCAGCTGGTGCCTTTCCGCGGTTCGCTGCTCAACCCGAAGCCATTCCAGAAGCAAAGTTTTCCAGGGGGTTTCAGGCAGGGAGATGTGTCACGTTCCTTTTGCCCTCCCGGAGCGATTGAAATCATGGGCAAAACTCAGGCTGTGCATAGTTAGTGCTTTGTTTTCCCTGGCACGTTGCGGGCTGTCACCGCGACAGCAGGGTCCACTCCTCCAGTTCCTCGCTAGGCGTGTGGTGGGTGAACTGGAGAAGGCTTCAGTGACCCATACCCCATCTTAGCCAGAAACAGGTTATTTCTCAGTTACTGCTGTGATGGTTTGGGGTTCTGTTTTTTGCTTTTTTTTTTTTGCAATTAACAGCACTGGCCATCGAGTGAAGGGGAAGAAAGGCTGTGTATTGCCTTCACTCCAGCAGCAGGGGCTGCTGAGCAGAATGCATCTATGCTCCTGAAAAGCAGGTTATTTCACTTAAAATCAGCACTGGTTGTCCATCTTGTGGCCAGGATGGAGGTGGCTCAGTCCCATGCTGGGTTCTCTGGCTGTGGTGGCCTGCAAGGCGTTATGTGAGAAGAGGACCATCCCGTGGGAAGAAGCGATGTCACGCTTCAGTTGTTTTGGCTTCGAGCCTGGCGCTGCCCCTGTGTGTTGTCTCTTCCAGATGTGACCGTCGGNTGCTCCCCGCTGGGCTGGGAGCTGGTTCCTGCCAGGAGGAGGTGTAGCTGGAGGAACAGTGGGGCTTTTCTGCCGGCTGAAAGGAGGATGAAGGTAACAAAATGCAACTCAGGCTCCCTTTGTTGTTGCTGCCGTGGAGCAGCCAAGCCCAGGGGTGCTTGAAGTGCCAGTTTTCCCCAAAAAAAGTAGTAGCAGGCACAAGTGTGGTTTGGAAGGAGGAAACGATTCACTTTAGCAGCAGGGTCGCTCGCTCTCCCAGCTCAGCTTGTCCCCGAGGGCGGCTCAGGTGACACCCCAGCGCCAGGAGTGGGAGTCAGACACAGCCCCATGCTGCTGGAAGCCACTTTGTCGTGTCCCCCCCGACCCCGTGAAAGGCGGACGTGGGCTGGGAGCCAGGGCTTATTGCTTGGCAGCGTAAATAAAACAGCCGCTGCTCACATGGCCATGAATGAAACCTCTGCTCCCTCCCCACTCCCTGCAACTCACTCAGCAAAGTGGGACTTTTGTCCCAGCCTCGGGAATAGCTGTAGGTAGAATGAAGGTGAAGCAGCTCCCGGCTCGCTGGCAGGGATGGGGATGCTTTCTGCTGGCTCCTCATCCCAGCCGTGTCCCATGCTGTCACAAGTCCCCTGGGCTGTGGGCACAGGGTTGGCGTCCTTGCCTGCCCGCACGTGTGTGTGAGCCACTGGCAGCTCTGGATGGTCAGATTTCTGAGCTTAAAGGTTCTTTTCCAACCCAAATAATTCCATGATTCTATGGGTTTGCAGGGCAGGCTGTGGGCTCCTCTCCCTGTGTCCTCCCACCTTCAGCTTGGGCTCAGCAAGTGATGGAGAGGCAGTGCATCGAGGGGGGGGGGAAAGCCCCACCTGGGGGCTGAAAATGGCAGAGGCATCAGAAAAACAGGAGGGAAATGAAGTNATGCTGGGTTCTCTGGCTGTGGTGGCCTGCAAGGCGTTATGTGAGAAGAGGACCATCCCGTGGGAAGAAGCGATGTCACGCTTCAGTTGTTTTGGCTGCGAGCCTGGCGCTGCCCCTGTGTGTTGTCTCTTCCAGATGTGACCGTCGGGCTGGGGTCCAGCTCCTGCAGCTGGAGGGGAGCAGCCACGCAGCAGGGTTCGGGGCTCGGAGGAGAGGCTCAGGTTGGAGCTATGCCCAGATTCTAAATTGATTTTCTATGAATTTTCCTCTATTCAGGAAGATTTCTGTCCCAGTAACCAAATTAACCCCTCAAACCAAATTCACCTGCAGCCCAGTTGGCCTGAATCTTCTCGCCCCAATAGGATCCATGCCTGGAAATGTCAAACTGGGAAANACTTTGTCGTGTCCCCCCCGACCCCGTGAAAGGCGGACGTGGGCTGGGAGCCAGGGCTTATTGCTTGGCAGCGTAAATAAAACAGCCGCTGCTCACATGGCCATGAATGAAACCTCTGCTCCCTCCCCACTCCCTGCAACTCACTCAGCAAAGTGGGACTTTTGTCCCAGCCTCGGGAATAGCTGTAGGTAGAATGAAGGTGAAGCAGCTCCCGGCTCGCTGGCAGGGATGGGGATGCTTTCTGCTGGCTCCTCATCCCAGCCGTGTCCCATGCTGTCACAAGTCCCCTGGGCTGTGGGCACAGGGTTGGCGTCCTTGCCTGCCCGCACGTGTGTGTGAGCCACTGGCAGCTCTGGATGGTCAGATTTCTGAGCTTAAAGGTTCTTTTCCAACCCAAATAATTCCATGATTCTATGGGTTTGCAGGGCAGGCTGTGGGCTCCTCTCCCTGTGTCCTCCCACCTTCAGCTTGGGCTCAGCAAGTGATGGAGAGGCAGTGCATCGAGGGGGGGGGGAAAGCCCCACCTGGGGGCTGAAAATGGCAGAGGCATCAGAAAAACAGGAGGGAAATGAAGTCGGTTTATCTGCTTCATCCACCAGCAGCAGGGCAGCTTCCTTCCAGTCCTGCCAGTTCTTGCCTACGCTAGCAGCTAGGAAGGGTTGTGACATTGATTTATTTAACTCTGCAATTGAATAATGGATCGCATCCAAACCCTGCTTCTGCGGTGAGACAGTCGGTTGCACCTTCGGTGTCTCTTTCCTCTGCCCATGCCCATTCCTGCCTCATTCCTTCCCACCCTTAGCAGAGCTTTTCCTTCCCACCCACTGCCCCCACCACCAGGGCCCGGAGCTTTAAAGAGCTTGATGTATCCTTCAAAGCTGGAAGGCAGCACAGAACCTGAGCTTTCCCAAGTGTTGCAAAGATACAGGAAGATCTGAGCCCTCTCTGGGTGATGAAGGTTTGGGCTCTCGAGCATGGGATGCTCTTTGCTGTTTTGCTCAACACTCTCTCGAGCGTGGGCTGGGAAAACTTGCAGCTGAAGAGTACAGAACAGGCAAGGGACACGGTGGATTTTATTCAGATTTATTGAAGCAGCTCCAGGCTGAGTAATAAACACACACAACTGCTGTATTAAAAAAAAAAAAATAATTAATAAATGTACAAAACCAGCCCATGGGCAAAGTACTGTCATGTGTTAAGACACTTCAGGCAACTGCCTCTGGTGCTGCCTGTGTTCCCAGTCATGGAGCAGTCCAGAGCCTGCTGCCACTAACTTTGGAGCTTCTAGTAAATATCACTTAAAAGAAAATACTAAATGAAAGAAGTAAAAAAAAATACTCCTCTGGTTCTTGCTCTGAGATCACACGAGTTAGTTAGGAGAAAACTGGGAAATCTTTTGCCGTCTCGAGGGACAGCGCAAGCTGCCAGCCCAAGGAGGTCCCTCTGTGCTTGTCCCCTCCCGGGTCTGAGCGAAGGGGGTTTACAGAAGCAGTTCAAAGCCGAAGCCACGTTGCTGCCCTGCTGCTGCTCACGGGATCCACGATCCAGGGCTGGCATCCAAGACAGGTCACAGACTTGCTGGGTAGGAGGAGGTGCTCCTGCCACAAGTGTCTTCTCTCTGGATCCGCAGGGAAGGGAGACGCTGGCAAAATCAGGTGTGTGAAGCCTGCAATGCAGAAGAAAGTATTGCAAGGCTGCTGTGCAGCAAACCCGAGAGCACTCCCCAGTCCCCAAAACCTCTGACGCCGCTCTCCTGGAGTGACAGCTGTTTATTTCCCTTCCCATCCCAGGATCTTCTATAGGTATTGCCAGGATATTTTATCACAAGTTCGTTTGGGTAGCGCGTCTCTTGCAATGGGAGAACACAGAGAAACCTGCAGGGATCTGTGATTCCCTGACGCCTTTTCTGCCAAGAGCCTTTAGAAAGGGTTTAATTCCAGTTGCAAATTTTTAAAAGGTTAATGGCTGTGTAGCAAGAAAAAAAAAAATGGCATGAAAGGGACACCAGGGAATAATTAGACGCAGAGAAACCCTGTGTTTATATGTAGACAGGGTTTGTCTTACAAATGCAATTACCAAGCATTCTGGGACTAAATCCCAGCTATGATCTTGTTCTGGCACCAGCTCACAGCCCTCGAGTCCCACAAGACATTTGGGTGCCACCAGCAGATTAACCGTGGCACCAGGAGGAGGAGGCTGCTCTAAAAGCAGCACCAGTCCCCCCCTGGCACCGCGCGGTCTCCCCCTGCTCCTGCCAGACAGCCTGCCCCTTAACACAACCATCGGCTCCACGAGCTTTCTCTACCAGGGATGACACCCAATCCTCTCGGAGAGCATTCCCCAAAATCTTTGCATAGGCCAAGACCCAGTGGAAGGGCTTGGGATGCCACGTTAAGCGGCTTGTTATTTATACTAATCTTCTCCCTGCAGCATTTCAGCACCTAAAGAGATGTTCTCTCTCTCCCTGCAGGGTTTTTAGATCCCAAACTACAAGCCTGGAAGCACGTTTCTGGAGCTGATGTTTGCACAAGGCACTAGGACAACTCTGGATCCACGTGTATCTGCCCCTCAGGGTTTAATCCTTGTCACAGCACAAGGTTTTAGAGAAGAGCCCTGGGTGGATCCGTGGCTATTTACCTTTCCAGGTTCTTCGGCACACCCCGAACTCAGGCAGAAAGGTACTTCCAGGTGCTGACAAAGGCGGTGGGGATGAGGGAATAAGGCACCGTGGTGACACTGCTCCAGGTGTCAGATGAAGGGTCGTAACAGTCCAGCGTTTTGCAGCGCTGAGCCCCGCAGTAGCCCCCCACTACGTACAGTCTGTTGCCCGACGTGACAGCGCGGCAGCTGATGCGCTTCGCGGTGACGTCCCCAAATTTGGACCACTGGTAGGTGTCGCTGTGGAAACGGTAAGCGGAGCTGGCGGAGAACTCCGTGTCCCCCCCGATGACGATGATGTGGCTGCCCACCACGGCAGCGGCCGTGTACCTCCAGGGCTGGGGGCAGCTGGTGGGCACCGTCCAACGGTTCTGGCAGGGATCGAAGCACTGCACCTTGGGCAGCTTCTCCTGGTTGGCGCTGGTGCCCCCGAAAACAAACAGCTTCATCTTGGCTCCCACCACGGCGGCGTTGCTCACACCTTCTCGGAGAGGAGCCACCAAGGACCATTTGTCCAGCTGCGGGTCATAGTGTTCGACTTGTTTGAGAGAGACGGAGGGAGAGGCCGGGAAGGCACCGCTCACTGCTGTGTGACCCCCTACCACGTACAGACAGTGGTCCAGCTCGGCGGAGCCATGGCCAAACCGGGCCACCAGCATGGGAGCAGCTTTTGCCCACTCGTCGTGGAGGGTGTCGTAAACCCAGACGTCTTTGGAAGCGCCGTTCTCGGAGCCTTTGCCGCCGGTGATGTACACTTTGCACCCGATGGCGCAGGCGCTGCACTCTTTACGAGGGCTTGGGATGTCGGCACGAGGAATGATCTCACGGGTTTTATGATCCAGCATGTAAATCTTGTCACACATGAAGGTCTGGCCACCCAGCAGCAGCAGGGCCTGGCTGACCTTGCGGGGTCGGGCGCAGCACCCCGTCACCAGGCCGTCGTTTTGCAGGATCTTCATTTTGCACCGTACGGCGTCGGCCACTATCTCCTCCCCCAGTTTGTGGCTGGTCACCAGCTTCTCACAGGCCACTTGCTTCCGCAGGTAGGACTCGGGCAGAAGGGCCAAGCGGACAGAGCGCAGCAGCTCCGGCAGAACTTCATGGCGTCGGGGCAAATCGTACCGGATCCAACCTATAACAGCTTCATAGACCAAGGTCTCATCCTCGACCTCCAGCTCTTCGCTCTCCACCAGCTCCAGCAGCTTGTCTTTGGGCAGTCGGAGGAAGTCCTCGGTCTTGCAGAGAGAGGTG
The DNA here is from genome assembly GCA_013400055.1 of Nycticryphes semicollaris. NCBI lineage: Eukaryota > Metazoa > Chordata > Aves > Charadriiformes > Rostratulidae > Nycticryphes > Nycticryphes semicollaris. The sequence continues at coordinate 50,118 of VXBJ01003882.1, read as the reverse complement.
AAGTTGGCCAATGCCATCCTCCAGGACAGCTCCAGCAGCCGCTGGCAGCAGTGGGCATCGGACAACAGCAGCATGTTCAGGCAGTTCCCAGGGTAGAGGTTCTTCTCCAGAAAGTCAGCCGAAGCATCCCGAATGTCCTGAAACTGCAACATGTCCCCGGCCTCCAGCAAGGACTCCGCGTTCTCCTCGTTAATCAGCACCCGGGCCGAGTAAGCGTAGTCCAGCAGCAGCTCCAGCACCTCGGGGTGGAGGGAATCGTGGAAGTTGACTTCTGTGTCCCGGCTCTCTTTCAGCCCCCCGCTGAACATAGCCTCGAAGTACCGGCTGCAGGAGGCTAGAACGGCCCGGTGGCAGTGGAAGGCCTGGTTCCCTGCCCGCAGCACCACGTCGGTGAAAAGGTGCCGCTTGCGGAGCAGGTTGAGGTGGGTGAGGAGGCTGTCAGCGTGGCCCGGTTTGTGGAAGAGGTGGATGTTCATGGAGCCGGAGCTCGAGCGGGATTTCCGGTTCTCGTGGCTGCTGACGGACATGGTGGTGAAGCCGTTCTGCGAGGGAAAAATCCGGGAAGTCAACAGGGAAAGCAGGAAAGACAAACAGACCTTCTTCGAGTACCCCCAGCTACANCCCTGCTACCCCTACCCCTATCCCTACCTGGCCGGGGCTCTCTCCAGGGCCGCCGCCGCACTCGCCACTCGCCGCCCGCTNGTCCAGCAGCAGCTCCAGCACCTCGGGGTGGAGGGAATCGTGGAAGTTGACTTCTGCGTCCCGGCTCTCTTTCAGTCCCCCGCTGAACATAGCCTCGAAGTACCGGCTGCAGGAGGCTAGAACGGCCCGGTGGCAGTGGAAGGCCTGGTTCCCTGCCCGCAGCACCACGTCGGTGAAAAGGTGCCGCTTGCGGAGCAGGTTGAGGTGGGTGAGGAGGCTGTCAGCGTGGCCCGGTTTGTGGAAGAGGTGGATGTTCATGGAGCCGGAGCTCGAGCGGGATTTCCGGTTCTCGTGGCTGCTGACGGACATGGTGGTGAAGCCGTTCTGCGAGGGAAAAATCCGGGAAGTCAACAGGGAAAGCAGGAAAGACAAACAGACCTTCTTCGAGTACCCCCAGCTACACCAAACCTGCCAGCACGGCTGAGGGTGCGTGACACCCCACCCCGCCAACGGAGCCACCAGCACCGGCGACCGGGACCGGCAGGGGTGAAGCTGGGCCCGCTCCGGAGAGCTGCAGCAGGAGCACGGTACCCAACCGGTAAATCGAACTCGGAGCGGGCGTCCCGCTGCGGGCGGGACACACCCGGCGCAGACCGGGGCACCGGGCGGTCCCGCACCGAANGCGCTCTCCGCTCGCTCTTTGTGAATGGGAGCCCGGGGGGGGGTGGTGGCGAGTGTGCGCATGCGCCTTCCCTTAACCCCTTCCTGTCCAGCGGCGGCAGCGCCGGCTCTGGCGTCACCCGGCCGTAAAAGGGGCCATAAAAGCTGGAGTCAGGGTTCTGAGCTGGGATCGGCAGCTCAGCCGCTCACGGCCTTTGCTGACAAAGGGAGGTCACGGCTGGAACAAACCGTCCCTGCTCAGCAAATGTTTCCCCGCGCAGGGCAAAGCGGGAGCTGAGCTGGGCTGGGCTGGGGGGCCTCAGCAAAAAAAAAAAAA
>VXBJ01003882.1:17250-48453 GCA_013400055.1 Nycticryphes semicollaris | reverse complement strand
AAAAAAAAAAGGTAAAAAACACAGGTTTTGGGAAAATCAGGTCTGCCTGTGTAAGGTCTTGTGCTCAAAAAAAGAGTGAGTGCTTCCCTGGACGGCCAGAAGCAGCCACCACAGGTGCTTAAATATCTGTGTCCGTGGAGACCAAAGCCTCTCTCCAGAAAACAAGAAAACATGAATTTCATGAGTTCTAAAATGCCCAGATTTTGCTTTATTTTTCCTTGTCTTTTTGCTCTGCGCTTCACTGGCTGCAACCTCAAAATGTTTCGGAAGGAGCAGAAGCAGGTGAAGCAAACACACTTAACACTAGTCCACAGCCTCCTACAGGAAAAATAAGTGTGGTTTACTTTTACTCATTCGGCCTCAGCAGGGTGTGAATGTGGGGTTTTTTCCTTCTAAATCGCGATTAGTTCTGCTTTGTCCCACGTGTCTTGAAATAATGGTTGAAGAAGGTTAAGAATTCAAAGAGATAAAATCCGATTTTATTATTATGATGATTAAAACCCACTAAATTTCAGCAGGAGCCACTGCAACAGGTGCCAAGATGGGGCAGGACTAGAGGAAAAAAGACCTCGGGCACAAGACCTGCAGCGTGGAGTCCCCTTCTCTGGAGACCTTCAAGCCATGCCTGCATGCGGCCCTGAGTGATGTGCTCTGGGCAACTCTGCTTTAGCAGGGGAGTGGGACTAGAGGTCCCTTCAAACTCTGACAATTTCTGTCGATTCTGTGAAATCTGACCCCAAATTCGGAGTGTGGTCAGGAAGGCACCCTCAGTGGCACTTGGTGGGGTGAAGGTCCAGATAAACAGCTCTGACAGGACGAAGGATAAGAAGTATCAAGACCTCACTCTGCTCTTTGAACGCGGGCAGGAGATAGTGTCATGTGTCCGTGCCAAAAACAACAACAGAAAAAAAGAGCTCAAACCTCCTGGAAATGGGGTCCGTGCCATCCTGTGCTGCAGAGAGCACCAGCCCCGCGCAGACTAAGCAGAACTGTTTTCAAAAGACGCATTTCCATGACAGTTAGTCAGGTGCTGGGGAATTATTTCGGGAGGAGAACGGCTGGGAACAGATGGGGAGCTGCAGCCAACGCAGCAGAAACGTTTTTCTGTCGCCTCGGCAATCTTTGGAGCTTTCTAGAACCAGATAAAGAACATTCACCCAGTTATCGGAAGCAACGATCGCTCACGGCCACCTTTGAAGCATTCGTCTCGTTTATTATCGGCACCGCCTAGAAACAGAACCATAAAACTCATCTTGACATAGCTTTATTGGTCCTTTGAAAGGTGATTAATACATTTGCTGCCTTTTTTTTTTTTTTTTTTTTAAAGAAAACAACAAAAAAAATCAGTCCCTTGGCTGCTGCCACAGGCTGGTTGAAGAGCTCCACCCGCCGGCATTCTGTAAAGGCACAGCTGGAGGCTCAGCGCTGCTGCTGGTTTAACTGGGAAGTTTCAGCTTCCAGTATTTCTCCGTAAATGAGTAACAGAGACTAGAAGAAAGCTTTGCACGGCACGGCTTACCGCCGCTGTTTCTTTCTGAAGAAAAAGAACCGTCACAAACGAAATAACCCAACGAGCTAATCTACGCCGCTTGGGCCGTCTGCTCTGGGCTCAAACACCAAAACATCTGACAGAGAAACTTCCATGATTCCCAGGTCAGAAGAGGCACCAAGCGCTGAGCCCGGAGCACGAACTTGCAGGATCTGCCCCTCAAAATTTTTACATGACAGAAGCGTGGCTTCCTCTGCCCAATGCTGGTTTTCAGCGCTTTCAAGTGACAGTGAAGACCAGAGAGTTGCCTTTGTCTTTTGGGACAGAGAAAGGAAGGATGGAAGTGATTTTTTTTCCTTTCTATTTTACCAATCCTAGGAGATTTCTTGATTTTCCAGCGGATTCACCTGAAAGATTTCTCTGATGAAGAGTGATAAATACTGTTACCTGCACACAATCCTCTCTGTAATAAACATCTTGACTACAGTCCCAATTACAGGACATGTGGAATCACAATCATCAACACTGGCAAGCTGATATACACCCTGCCGCACTAAAGGCATTTTCACCATATAAAAACTGGGCTCCTGAAGCTTAATTATGGCTTATACAGCTTCGGAATTTCCTCTTTGAGATGCTTGGTAGATATAAATCAGGGAAGAAATGGTCCCCAGAAGACCTACTAACCACGGAGGAAAGCGTCCAGCCCAAAGAAACCCCGGAGGCAGCCAGTGGATTGCGTTGGAGAGATCCGCCATGTGTGAGAGGATGCTCAAAACTTCAGCCTTCGCTTGGGCTTTCATTTCCTTTTGACTCAGAGGCGAAGATGCACTGCTGGAAGCAAGTGTAATACTATTGATAGCACATAATGTAATAATAATTAGCGATGGCTCACAAATGAGAACAGGTATGTTTGTGTTAAAATATCTGTATAGCCAAGGAGGGAAATCATACCCCTTGTCGTGCTTCAGCTTTCTTCTTAACTGGAACAAGATTCTCAGGGATCTGAAAAGAACAGTTATTTCTTTTACAGCATGGAAAGGGAGTTTTTTCGTCTAGCATCAACCACATCCATGAGGAAGGGCACACTTCTGCAGCCAAAAGTGGCTTCATTTTAGCCTGATTACAGGGAACACAGCTTATTCCCTGTCCTGCCTGTGGCCGCCCCAGCCAGTCTTACCGCAGAATGCCCAGGAGCAGGGAGAAGGCCCAGAGTGCAGTGCTCAGAGTCCACCACTTCTGAGAGGTGACACGGAGGATGCCAGCATCAGCCGCCCAGGCGATGTGCTCGCAGGGGAAGTAGAGCTGGTCGGCCAGGTTGCAGAGCACTGACAGCCCCCGCACCAGGCCATCCTCATCCTGCAGGGAGCACGGAGAACATGCCTTGGTGCCTGCGGCATGGCCAGGGAGACTGTAACTACAACCTGTGTCCCATGCTCACCTTGGGGCCCAGCCCATAACTGCAGCTGTAGCTGAGCACGGCTAAGTCATCAAAGAGGCGTAGGGCCGTGCGGGCAGCGTTCAGCTGAGCCGACAGGGCCAGGAGGCTCCCAGCTAGCCCTGACGGTGGGGCCTGCGGCCCGGCCAGCACCCCACCCGCCAGCTGACAGCCATAGCAGAGTGCACGGACCTGCGGAGGTACAACCCGGTGAGGATCTGGTCATGAGGAAAGGGCAGGGACCCACCGGGCTGCTCCTGCCACTCACCAGCCGGTCGCGGCCGCGATAGGCCTCCAGCGCAGCGACCAGGCCGCTGAGCGCGCCCGCCGCCATAGCAACACTTCCGGGCTGTGACCTCCCGGCGCTCGCGGTCCGCCTGGTGCTGGCGCGGAGCACGCCGGGAAGGTGGAGGCGCTGTCGCCATGGCGACAGGGCCTAGCGGCTGCTGAACTCCAACCAAGGCCTCCTGCCTGCTCGGCCATGGCGGCCCGCACAGTGCCGACCATCCCGGCCCCCCTCACAGGCATTCCCTTCCTGAAGGCGTCCCACATTCAGCTGGGGACTAAGCGCTGGCCACCGGGAACCACCCATCAACCATTTTCTCACAGCCAGTTCCCCCCTATCTGGGGGGTTCATAGGCCGCCACCAGCCCCACTGCCCTGCAGTGGGCAGGTGCTGGGCGTGGCTGGGGCTGGCAGTGGGGGAACTTGTTCAGAAACTCGCCTGGCATTTCCAGAGAGGCCCCTGCAGCCAGTGACCCCATTTGTTTCCCCGAAGTCAAATGTCCGCATGCACACAGACCCCCGCATCCGTGTCCTCACCTCAGAGACGAGGGAGCACTTCCCCTGTCCCCACCTTCCCCTTCAGAGAGCGCCACAGCAGCACCTGGCCAAGAAACAGAAAGATAGCATTCCTTGTGGAGACAGAGACAAGATAAGGCTCCCTCCATCCGTCTACACCACCTCGTATCCAGCACACGAGATCCAGCCCGTTGCCAGGCCATGGCAGTCGCGCAGGGGTGAGCTGTGTCACAGACCTGTCTGTCCCCAGCAGACCTTCCCCGCAGTCCTCGGTGCTGCGCTGGCACCAGGAGGTTCGGTGGCTTGGCTCAGAGTCATGCTGCGAGCAATTAAAGCTAAAACACAGGAAGCTGGAACATAGGAAGTTGCATTCAAATATGAATATTGAGAAAATACTTCTTTCCGGTGAGGGTGGCAGAGCCCTGGCAGCGGCTGCCCAGGGAGGGTGTGGAGTCCCCCTCTCTGGAGACCTTCAAGCCCCACCTGGATGCCGCCCTGAGTGATGTGCTCTGGGCAGCCCTGCTTTGGCAGGGGAGTGGGACTGGATGATCTCCAGAGGTTCCTTCCAACTCTGACAATTCCGTGATTCTGTGTTAGAGCTATTTGGCTATTTTGCTTTCTCTTTTTACAGCTGAGTAAATCCGATGCTCATAAAACAGGTTAATATCACTAATTAGAGGCACTCGCCAGCCCAGCTTTTGCTATGCAGCCTTTCCAGCTGTCACCATTGATTCCTGTCTCCTCAGATGCTGCAGTTTTCCACCAGAGTGGCATTGCTTCTGATGCACCCCTCCACGCTCTACAGTGTTGCAGCTCACCTTACTGCAACCTGGTGTTAATTGCCTTGCCATTTCATTGCATGCAATGGATTCAGGAGTAGTAAAATGCTAAAAGAGCAACTGCCTTGAGATTGCAGCTCATTAATATTTCCTTATAAGGGTAAATAGAGCATATTTAGAAATAACACCATTCATTTCCCCCTCTGGCTGTTTGGCAGGATATGTCCCCATTATTAAAGAGGATGGACGGTCCTATTATGACACTTCTTATCAAGCACAGTTTAAGGGTGAATGGAGTCCACCTGCAAAGCCAAGTGAAAAGGTAGCAGCATGATTTTGGGGAGGACCAAGACATGGTTAAAGGGCAGCACATTCCCACATTGAATTCTGACCTGAAAGAGGTGGGATCTGTGCAAGTGAAAACCAGATGGACAGAAAGACAGTGAGGGAAAAAAAGGGATTGTGTTTTAAGTGGCTGTTCTGTAGTTCTCTTGGCTTCCCTTCAGTACGCGTCTTGTATTAAATTTGGGGATGGCAGAAGCAGTGAATCTTTCAGCGAGCAGAAACACGCCTACAGTGCCCCAGAGAAGACGACACACAGGTATCAGCAGAAGAACCTGACGGGCATCCTCAGGAACTGCTCTTTCCGATGAACATTGCTCGTTAAACAGCTCGTATCTGGTATCTTGTAGAGCCTACGACAAGGAACTTGTTGCCTCCCAGATCCACCACACGAACCTGCAGCTGGGGGATGGTCACACCAGATTCTCCACCTGCATGTTCGAGCTCTTCCCAGTGCACGATACAGGTAGGGTAAGAGTGTGAGTGTGCCACACGGGCAACACGTACAGACCACTACTGAGGTTTATGGCAAGTTGAACAGTAGGTTTTATCACTTGGTTTTAGTGATATAATTATATATAAAGATACAATGCATTTGTATAACAGGTATGCAATTTTATATTTTTGAAGTTTTATAGTTTTTTATGTAGTCAGCATCAGTGTTGTCACTGTGAAGCTCTGTGTCACCCTTCCTCTGCTTCCCTGGCAGGTTAAATAGCTGTATTCATTCCTGTGCTCTATTGCATTGGGAGAAGCTGCCGTAGCTACACATTGTTCGGAGACTGGAGTGCTCTGACATCCTTCACTCTTGTTTTGCCAGACCCTGTCACTATTGTCCATCGAAACAAAAATGCTTCATCCATCCCCAGAGGTGATGAAGACCCTGAGAGAAATCAAGCATTGACAAGAATTACTACTACACAGCTCTCCTACCCAGGGGTCTGTTCCAGCTTTGCTGTGAAGGTGTTTCTCTGGTGGAGACCTGCCGCGATTGAGAGACGAGACACAGCTTGATGCAAGCAGAATGTTGATTTATTGCCTGGAGTGGGTTACATTTATATGATAAAAACTTCTGTACACGCACCCATCTATTATTTGATTGGTTACAGGCTTTGTGCATGAGCTGTGCACGTGCTTAATCAACGATTATGATTGGTTATATGCATTTCACGTAACTGCTTCAATTGGCTCTTGGAAGGTGCAGAGTGCTCTCTGTATCTTGCAGCGCTCAACAACAGGCTTTTGTCATGTGATTGGTAACTACCTGGCATGAGGGCATGAGAATATTTTTACTTTGTTTGGTTTGTTCCATTATCTGAACATTCTGTTTTTAATTGTTTCATCCTTTGGTATAACTCAAGAGTCCAAGGCTCCTTGACTTATTTTATCATTCTCCCATGGCTTACTGCCCACAAGTTCCAACACATTCCCTTTTATCAACTGAGCAGTACTGGGGGTTTTGCTGAGGCCAGCTGAATCCTGTCCCACAGAGACCCTCCCTTTTTTTAAGTACACTACTCTGGCACCTAAAGGCGATGTTCTTGTCCCTTCTCCCCTCCCCATGCTGAGCTCTGCAGGGTGTAATGTGCAACAGGGTGCCTTTCCCCAGTTTACAGCCCATTTCTGTTAAAGGAGCTCTTGTGTTCTCCAGACGGACCGGTGGAACCTGGCACCGAAGCCTGACTTGCTGAAGCATCGAAGCAATGTCTGCTTGGGAGACGAGCATTTGGGCTCCTGTTTCTTCAGCACAACGCAGCAGACAGACTATCAGCCACCCCGCCAGAGCCAGAGGGTGATGGCAGACAGCAGAAGCCACCATGAGAGCCACATCCCCTTCGACTACCACAGTATGACCACTTTGTTCAGACTCCTGGTGCTAGATAAAGCCTGCTGAGGTTCTCCTAGCTCTGTGCAAGGGACAGCGATGCCTGGTGCTTTGGGAAAGGAGGCAGCCCAGTCATCTCGAGCTGGAGATGGCAGGAAAGTGCTGGTGCAGTCTTTAGTAAAAATGAGACTGTTATCTCAAAACCAGGCAGGACATCCGTGTTCAGCCCCATGCCTGCTGCTGCTGGTTCTTACAGCATCTGTTAATCTCTGGCACTTTCACTTCCCCAAATGACATCTCACTTACCAGCCACCTCAGTGCCTTTCCCAGCCATTGGCACTCACTGCCGTCGTGCAGCGATGTTTAGCATGTTCAGGTGATGTCAGTGATTTCTGGGACAGGAACCAGTGGGTTGATCTTTCTCCCTTGCTGCATTTGTTTTCAGAAGTTGTTTTGCATTTCTATTTGGGAGGAAGGAGAGGTTTTTGATCAAAAGCCGGGCTTATGCAACCTCAGGAAGGGATGCGGTTAGAGCTGGGCATGGAAGGCATTAAGAAAATCCTCCTCTGACGTTGCCTCCTGTTTCCAATGGCCAGTGCTCTGCAGCTAAGAGGGAGGTCCCTTCACGCCATGTCTCTGTTTTTAAGCCGTTTGTTTTACTAAATGTGGATCAAATCACAGTTTAATTCATCTTTTCCTTGTCCCCAAATTTGAGGAGCCGCTCCATAACTAGCAGACGGAGTGATGTTCCTATAAATTCCACATAAATTTCTTCATTTACCCCCTCGTCCTGAGAACTCTTTTCTGTCTGGGCAAAGTCTATCTTTTCCTCTCGTTAGTGGAAATGCATACAGACCTGCAACTGCGAGTCACACTGCAAAGCTTTTCTGATATTGCCTCCTAATTTACTGGCTTGAATTTAGTTTTAACTCCCATTCCATCTGTCAGCAGATGAAAGTTCTGTCACAACCACGCAGGCCACGCTGGTCCCACACAGACAGCAGAAACAACAACTCTCCGAAGACAAGTTACAGCAGGTACAGCCTTAATAGGCTTGGATTTACCACGGGGTGGCGTGGGGAAGCAGGATTATGCCAAGCGAAGCTGTAGCCTCCCCATTAACGTCATCAGATTTGCTGTGTGCTCTTGAGGTGGGACAGCCATGCATCAAATCCTGTCTCAGTAAATGCTCACGGCGGGGGGGGGGGAAGCAGAGTCATAGCTGAGAAAAATCTATGAAGGGAGAAAAAGGACAGGCAACCAAGTCCCTATGCCAAGGAATGTTGGAGGGAGCGAGAAGGTGATTCTGGTCCCCCACAGAGGATCAGAGGAGGAAAACTGGCATGGGCTAGAGGTGTCCAGCCAGGGTGCGTGTGTCTCTGCACCACCAGCAGAGAAGACTGTGCATCTCTCAGTGAGAGAGGATGCAGGCGGGCACAGACTGCTGCTGCCCAGGGAGGTGACCCCTCATGTAACAACAGGAGCCCTGTGTCCACCTGCTGAAAGCTCTTCTCTCTCCTCAGATCAAACGCTCACACCTGGAGCTACCCTGGAGGGTGCGGGACCTCTTCAGGACTGAGCAGAAAGATGAGTTCACGCCCAAGTCCAGAGGCCCAGCAGAAATCCAAAAGGCAAACTGCCAAGTGAGCAGCGTGCCCCTGGGGACCCTGAAAGGATACTCTCACCAGAGGAAGGTGCTTTGGTGACCGTCCAGAACTTGCTGCGCTGTGGACTGCCTACGCGTCGCATTACCTGTTAGCTGTCCCTGTGCCCTGCTCTTGGCCCGTCTGTGTGTTATTACAGGGAACGTTTATTTCCTGAGTTGAACGAGGAGACAAGAAAGTATTGTGATAGCAAGAATAAACACAGGGAGATTAGCCCAAAGACACGGGGTGACACATTTCTCTGGATTGCGAGACCCACTGGATGCCTCCAGGCAGGCGCTGGGGCAGGAGGAAGCAGTTGGGGTAGGGGGAAGCTCAGAGAAAGGGCAAGAGATCAGATGCAAAGCAAGAGGCACCATCAGGGCTGCGTGTGTGGGCTGGAATATTCCCTGATTATCTGTTTGTGTTTTGGTGTCAAGGCCTGAAACCAAAGGTCAGTGAACAGGCGGGCAGAGAGGTAGCCCTCCCCAGCATCTGATGAGTGAGCTGTTTTCCTAGAGGTGAGCCATGTATTTTTGTTGAGTTGGTAACTCACGTGGGTTTCCCAAACGCTGAGCTTGCACTAACTCTGTTTGGGTTGTAGACATTTTAAAGAGGGATCAGTGTGGGCTAGAAAGCCCCCTCCCTTGGGAGGCCGAGCGAGCAGGGTCAGCTGCTGCCTTCTCACAGCTGCTGCTTCACAGGCTCTTCCCAGCCTTTCGCTGCAGATGGGCTCCATTCACACGTGCTGAGAGCCAGCCCCAGAGCACGTGAGCACAGGTTACTACATCATTTCCAGTTGCTGCGGATTGTGTGGGAGCAGTGGCTGGGCCCACAATCCCCCCTGTGCTTCCCTCTTGGGATTTGACTCTACATCCCTCAGGAAAGGGACAGTCTTTGCTCTGCGTGTGCTTCGAAGAAATCGCTTACTCAAGTCTTGCAAAGGCACACAGGCACCTCGCATCGGTATTTTACACCAGTACGTTGCAAACACCTCGATTCAAACACCTAAATTCCATCATTTCGTGTAGTAACAGGGACTTGCATCTGCTACCGGTCTGCTCCATCACTTTTATGTGACCCTGAGGTGGCATTGCCACCTGTGCTACCACAGAAACAGCCACGGTTCACTGGGAATAAAGGGTGAACATCACCCTTCTGGTGGAACCAGCTGGGAGGCCCCCTGTGGTTATTCCCTTTCTTTTTCACGTGGATTTTGAGGCAACTTGAGACACAGAAAGTAAAACTGGCTTTTGTGGAAAGGGTCTTTGCTTTCTAAACTCCTCTCCCACCCCTTCCAGCTCTGCCCCAGGAAGGCCTGAACCAGGAAGGCCAGGCAGCCGTGCTTTGATTCCCCCAGTGACGTGAGATCTGCCAGTGCGGCTGGTGGTGCGTGACACCCCACCCTGCCAACGGAGCCACCAGCACGTACCAGTTGCACGTCGGCAGCGTCTGCGACTCAGAGATAAGACGAAGCCACGTTGTTTCTTGACGGGTTTAAAAAGGCGTCACTCGCCTCCGCGGACCCGTCCTCGGCACAGCATCAGCCCTCACGCACATGAGGTCAACCCTAAAGCCCCACTGCAAAACAGGGTCTCGGTCCAGCCCTGGGGGAGATTAGACCTGCAGGGCTGGGCTAATTAGGGGCAGGGATAAATTAGGGGATCTCGGTGTAGCCTTTGCTCTTTCCTCCCATTCCTGGAGAGCTGCAGAGCTGCCTGTCCCACTCGCCTCAGCCCAGGTGGCCACCAGCCTCCTGGAGCTGCCGGATAAGCAGTGCCAGCAGCGATGCAGCCCCTGGGGCGCCTGCGGAGCCTGGCAGTGGAGCTGGAGAACGGGCGATCCTGGGGTGCCTATGGCAGCGGGGAGCTGCTGCACGGCTGGGTGCAGCTGGAGCTCCGCGGTGCCCTGCGCCTGCGGGCACTGGAGGTGTGCGCTCGTGGCCGCGCCGCTGTGCACTGGCTGGAGAGCCGCAGCGTGGGGCTCAACACCATCTACCGAGACTACACAGCCTACCAGACCTTCCTCTACCGCCGCTGCCAGCTCATCCCTGGTAAGGCTGGGGCTTGTGGGGGGTTCTCTGCTCCAGGGATTAGGGTTGGGACCCTCTTGGGCTTGCAGGTGTCCCCTCCAGGAGGACCTCTGCCCTGGTGGGCACTCACCAACCCAACCAGGGTTGTCCCTCTGGGACACCTTCTTCTCACTGTTGCCGAGGTTTTCTCTGCTGCTGGTTTCTAGGAGGCTGCCTGCGAACTCAGGGCTGGTGAGCACGAAAGGGTTGTGGCTTTTGTCCTGTTTGCACAGGGAATTGCAAATACAAGTGTCTGTTCACAAGTGTGGAAAGAGCACTTAGTATTTCAGTAAATATTTGTTTTCAGTTTCTGCTGCGGGGACCACATGCCCAGCTGGCACGTTGCTTAGATCTTCTGCAAGAGGACAGGCTGCTTGAATTCTTTGTGTGGTTGGGATGAAATGATCCAGAGCCAAGGGATATGGAACATCTCAGCTGTCCATCCGTTTATTAACTCTGTGTTTTCTTATGAGAGCGCCCTGTCTTTTATCCTTCCCTCCAACACCAGTGTTACAGTTGCGGCTCTGCGGCTTTTTCTTCCCCTTTCCTTGTGCCTGGTGGCCTTGTTATTGCCTGTGACACTGTGCTGTGTGCTGTCCTGCCCCAGAGATGGCCGTAGGACTTTGCTCACGCTGAGGGAATTTAATTGTGTCAGTGGCCAAGGGCAACCTAGAAAGTCGTGCCAGCCCTCTCTGGCGAAGGTAGAGGTTGCAGGAGGGAAGTGGAGTGATGGAAGGAGGATGTGAGCTCCCTTCCTGGAGGTGTCTGTCTCTGGACTGCGCCGGGGATGTGTGTGTGTGTGTGTCATATTCTCTATTTCTGGATGACTGTACCTTGCCATCTGCCCCAAACACCCGTGTTACGCTGGAGTTTCTGTCTTTTGGCAGTGGCCCTTCCATGCTGTGCCTAAGGATGGCCCCTTTGCAGCTGCAACTGTGCTAAGTGTCCCGATTACAATTAAGGACATGGGAGAAGCCCTTGCTCCGAACTCCAGCGGAGAAGGTCCTGAGCACTTGGTCACTGCAGTGTTTGGATGGTGGCCGCGTTGGCTGTAAGGTCACAGGGTGAGTTTTATTCCCCATTATCCGTGCAGCGAATGTCTGTAGGGAAGCCACGAGCTGCTGTGAGCGTGTTTGGATTTTGCTGCTGGGATTGTGTATGATAGAGGCTCCCGGAGCCATCAGGAGAAGGGCACTGGGCCAGGGGCTGGAGGAATTGTGTGTGCTGCTCAACCTCACCAGCGCCCTGCACTCCTGTAACTGGGAGCTGATGGTTTCTGGCTTTTGCCTGCCACACCGGGAGAGTTGAACTGGGCTCCTTGGGGAGAGAAAATCCCACCCTTAGTGGGGTGGGATTTTCTTGTCTCTGCCCATACGTGGATTCCTTTTCTGCTTTGTGAGTGGGGCACAGGCACATGATCACAGGAGTGTTTAACGGGAGGGAAGGCTGTGGGCTGTGGAGAAAAACTGTTCTGCAGCCAAAATTACTGCTTTTGGATCCTGCTCAGTCCTGCTTTGTCCTGGTGTCCTCAACAGCAGCGTGAGGACCTTCCTGATGTCTCCTAGCACGAGGCTGCTGAAAACGTGCCATCATCCGGAGGTCCCTGTGACTGCTCCCTTCTTGTTGCTTCTCGATGAGATCAACTGTGTCTTCTTGGTGTTTAAAAAATGCAGGTTTTTGTCATGGTAACAAGGCAGTGCAGAGGAGGGAAGCCAGGCAGAGATAAGAGCCCTCCCTTTTGCTCTCTCCCCCCCTCAAGCTGTGAGTTTATCTGCAGTTTCCTGGCAGGGTGGTGAGCGTTGGCACCGGGGTGCTGCGCTGTGAGACAAGAAAAAGGGGGGGGAAAAAAAGGATGTTCAGACTGCATTTAATGGCAGGGCCATTAAATGTATATTGTGTAACCATCTTAGGGAGCAGGAAGAGAGGAACAGATAGAGGTTTAACTGGCAAAGGCAACACAAGGGGAGTCCTGAACTCTCCTGCACGAGGTGATGTGAGAGAGCCCAAGAAACAGAAATGTTCTTTGTGCAGCGATCCTCTTTGTCTGAGCCTCCCGTGGCCCTTCCCTGAAGGGTAGGTCCTGCCCCCGGTGGGTGGCAAACATCTAGAAGCCATTTATGTTTTCCTGGAGACATCCAGGAGAGCTATGGCACACAGGGGAAGAGCTCACCAGGGAGAGCTCTTGTCCCCTTGCGGGGTGGCCCTCGCTCAGCGCCTTAATCCTCACCTGTACGAAACACTCACAAATCAGGCAGGGATGGGGCTTATTCCTCAATCTGGGAGCGTGCGCTTGTGCAAGGCTCCGCGTTGTCCCGTCTTGTCTCCATGTTGGGTCAGGGTAGGGTTGCTGACTCTCCTTTTTACCGGCTGCATTCCTTTCTCTCTGCCTTTGCAGGGAACCTTGTGTGGCTCCAGGGTCAGTGGGGAGAAGCCACCGGGTCTCAGCAGCGGGTGAAGGGAAGGAGAAGCCCCTTGGGAGCCTGGCAGGGTGACAGCTCCTGTTGGGACCTGCTTAAGCCTGGCCAGACTCTAGGTGGGGCTGAAGAGTTGGAGATCTTTCCTGCACTGAGCCTGGCCTGGGTTTCAGATGGGTTTGGGCACCCAGGAGCATTCTTGAACGGAAAGGCCTTGGCCACGGTCCCATAGCCCCTGCACCCGGGGATCCCGGGAGAGAGGAGAGACCCTCTCCTGGCGCTGGGGTTCCAAAGTGTTCAGAGAGGGGCTTCCCACCCCTCGTGGAGGTGGCTGTGGACATCTCATGCAGTTGACACGGGAGGGAGGTTTGCAGAGACTCTCATCCCGTGGGCGAAGGCTGAGTCACGGGCTGAGGGGTGTGTGCTGACAGGCGGGAGGAGGAAGATGCCAAGTGCAGGATGAAGCTGCCTCAACCTGGCCGAGGCTCTGGCCCCTCTCCAGAGCCCCACCACCTCTAGAGTCACTGAGCATCACAGTGGGGACAAACAGGCGCTTTCCCAGAGCTGGTGTCACCCATTAACTCATGCTGTGACATGCCTGCCTTCCCTCTTTCCCTCTCCCGTTGTTGTCGGGCTCCCTTTAGAGCGTTTGCTATGATTCATCTTTGCTTGTGGCAGCAAATGGCGTTGGCACATAAAATAAGACACGGTCCCCTTCCCTCGGGGAGGGAGACAGACAATTCCAGTTAGCCTTTGGAGCCAGCTAAAGCTTCACGAGGCTTCATCCCAGCTCATTTTCAGCAGCTGAGACCAACCCAATTCAGCACAGCAGGTCCTGCCCAGCATGGCTGGGAGCGACTCGAAAATCCTCAAAACTTTAGGGGCCAAACGCCGAGTAACATTTTTAATGCCTGTTTTGTCTTCTCTCCAGCCCGTGCCCGGGGTGGAAAGCTCTGGTGCTCTGCAAAAGTGACAATCGTGATTAAAATTGGAAGCCTCTAACCCTTGGAGGGGGGTACAAACCCCTTTCTTCTCCGTTTTTACACCACCTCAGGGCGCTGCTAATGGTGATGTTTGCACCCAGTTTTTATGCTCTAACCCCAGCTGAAGACCAGTTGGCGGGGTAAAAGTCCCCACGCCATGCCTGCCCACACAGGGGTGATTTGTCACCGGGCTTTGGTGTGGCCCCACACAAACCCCAGTACGAGCTGGTAGAAAACCAGCGCTCGCCTGGTTAAAAAAGCGCAGGGAAAGATGTATTGCTCACTCCGTAATTGCACAAGCTGAACGCCAGCCAGTTCTTGATTTCTTAGAAATAAGTGAAGCGATGTCCCAGACCAGTTTTCCCTTCGCCGCCAGTTGGCCCGTGCGAAGAGCCCAGATCCAGTTGCAGCCTGTTCCGACCCTTGGGAACGGCTCTTGGGAAAGAAAAGGACATAGATCCGTGTGCGGCGCGGCCCTCGGCTCTCGCCTGCTGGAACTGGAACCAAAGGGCTGCTGCTCCCAGTGAGAAATGCCCCCAGCACATGCCACTGTGACCCTGGGGACACGGATTCTGGATGGTGCCGAGTCAAAGATGTGGATGGGGTGGGAGCTGGAAGGGGGTCTTGGGGAGCACTGAGCAAGCACCGCAGCAGAGAGGGGGTTATCCGCAGCTCTCGCACATGTGCCCCCTGCGTGGTCCGCACACATGGCCCTGGGAACCATCCTGCCGCCGGTCACGTCCCCGCGGGGCAGCCGTGGTCCAGGCACCCATCGGCGGGATATCTCGGGGTGACATTTTGGGGGGTGAGGGGGTGGCGGGAGGCGCAGACTGGGATGGGAACCACGCACCCCCACGGGCCGAGACACCACGGAGCCGGAAAGGCAGGGAGGGGGGAGCAGAGGGGGAGCCCGCACATGCTCGCTGCCTTGTTTTGCAGGGCCCCGCCGGGGCCGCCCCGTCCCGTCCCGTCCCGCCCCACCGGGGCCGCCCCCGGGCGCGCCGGGCACTTAAAGCGCGGCGGGCGTCGGCGGGGCCGGATTGCGCCGGGAACCGGGCTCGTTCGCCATGATTTTCGATCGGCTCAAACGCTTTTCGATCGTGCTGGAGGGTACGGAGAGGGACGGCCCGGCCGCCTTCAGCCCCGGGCAGGCGGTGTCGGGCCGGGTGGTGCTGGAGCTGGCGGCGGCGGCCCGACTGGGAGCCCTGAGGCTGCGGGCGATGGGCGCTGCCCGCGTTCACTGGACCGAATCCCGCAGCGCCGGCTCCAGCACCGCCTACACGCAGAGCTACAGCGACCAGGTGGAGTTTCTCAGCCACCGCGACACGCTGCTGGCACCCCCAGGTACGGCCACCCCCCCACCCCGGGGTGCCCTATGCCCCCCCGCCCAGGGAGGCATCCCAGGGGTGCTCCGAGGCACCGGTCGGCTTGAAGAGTGGGGGAGCGGGTGCGCCGTGAACCTCAGGGGCTGAAATACCGGGTGTGTGGGGCAGCCTGGGACACCCCAGCTGCTGGGTGTATGACACCCCAAACAGCTGAAATACTGGGTGCGTGGGGCAGCCTGGGACACCCTGGCTGCTGGGTGCATGACACCCTAAGCAGCTGTAGTCGGGGGTGCATGGGGTACCTTAGGGTCTGGGCACGCTGGGGACTGGTGCATAGGTTCCTCCCAGGCACCTCAAATGCAGAGTGCACCCTGGGGTTCTGGGGGTGTGTGGCCAGACCCTGCTGCTCTGCAGGGCACCCCAGTTAGGGACTGGCCCTACGCAAGACACCCTTTTTGCTGTGGGTGGCTCCTTGGCAGGGAAGCAGTGTTGGAAAACTCCTGTGGAGTTTCGAGCTTCCTTTGAGCTTGCTTTGAGCAGGGGGCTTGGACAAGGTGGTCCCCAGAGCAAGGTGGGCCCTTCCAACCCCAGCTGCTCTGTGTGATGCAGAGAGGATGGGGGTGCAAACCCTTGGGGGCATGGTGGGGCTTGGCTGGCCGTGTCCTGCCTTGGCCAGGCATCTCTGGGCTCTCTCTCCCAAGCTGCAGTACAGGGGGGCTGCAGGATGAAGCAGAGCTCACCCAGAAAAGCTGCCTGGCTCCCTGAGACGGTGTCCCTGGCTCATGTGTGCCTGTAGGCACGTGGAGAGCGTACAGTGCCTGGCACCCGCGGGGACGTGCCCGGTTCTCATGTCACAGCTGTGTTAGCACCGCTGCAATTTAACCCTGCCAGAAATATCCCTGTGCCATCGTGCTGCTCTTTCTTTCGCTCTGTACTGTACATCTATCTCCGCCACTGATTTGTCCAGGGAGGAAGTTCTGCAGGAGAGAGATAATAGTCTTAAATCTGTTTTGCCCACAGACAATGGTGAGGTCACCGTCCTGCAGGCAGGAAGGCACGAGTTCCCCTTCACCTTCCAGCTCCCCGAGTAAGTTGACGTTTTGTTGTTGCCTTAACCCAAAGGAGAAGAGGGTGCGTGTCACAGGTCCCAGGAAGGGGGACACAGGCCACCTCAAAAACGAGGTTCTTTCAAGCAAAGCCCTTCTAAATGGCTTGTTGTTTGCACACAGGACCCTGGCTACCTCCTTCGAGGGGAAGCACGGCAGCGTGCGCTACTGGGTGAAGGCCAAGCTGCACCGACCCTGGTCGACAGTGAAGAAGGTGAAGAAGGAGTTCACTGTGATTGAACCCATCGACATCAACACGCCTGCGCTGCTGGTGAGCTCCCCCTGCTCCACCCCGGGGCAGCAGCATCTAAAACTTCTTCGGGAAGCCCACGAGGAAGATGTTTGCCTCCCCTCTGGCATTACAGTGCAGGCCTGATTTCCAGAGGGAATACTTGCCCCCTGTAACTTGTGCCCTCCAGCATTACCTGGGCTGGGCAGAGATCATCTCGGTCTCTTAGGTTTTTTGGAAACTTTAAATCATTGCAACAGCATCTTGCATCAGATAGCTAAGAAGTTGCTGATGCTCCCTGGCAGGTTCTGAGTGCCAGGGAGGTGCATGCTTGGAGTTTCATCCTTCTGGGTTTTTTTTTACTAAATAGCTTCAATATTTGCCTTTCTCCAGGCTCCCCAGGCAGGTGCTAAGGAGAAACTTGCTCGTGCCTGGTACTGCAATCGTGGCCAGGTTTCTGTGACTGCCAAGATTGACCGAAAAGGCTACACCCCAGGTAAGACAACGTTCTGGTGCCCTTGAACCTCTGCAGGCCCTGGGGTGGACTCCAGTGGGAAGGGATTTGGGGTCACTGTGAGCTGAACTCTTGAATTCTTGCACAAAAATGAGAGCTTTAGTGTGTGCACCTGATGGAGGCAACCTCCTCAGCACACGCTCCCGCTGGATTAAACCTTGTGCCTGCGGTGCCGGGTGGCAGGACCAGCCCTCGGTGATCCTACACAGCAATTCCTTGAGGCAGGACCGGGCTCTGTCTCCCTTCCTCCAACATGTGCATTTGTTTTGGTAGGTGAGGTCATCCCTATCTTTGCTGAGATCGACAACTGCACGAGCCGAGCGGTGGTGCCCAAGGCGGCCATCATTCAGACTCAGACCTTCATCGCTCGGGGCACCAAGAAGCAGAAGAAGTCGGTGGTGACCAGCATCGTGGGTGACTCCATTGCAGCGGGGAAGCGGGAAGTGTGGCACGGGCGGGCGCTGAAGATCCCGCCGGTGGGTCCCTCCATCCTCCAGTGCCGCATCATCCAGGTGGAATACTCCCTGAAGGTGAGGGACCTTGTGGGGAGGTGGTTCAGCTCCGTGTTGAGGGTCCCCGTTCTCTCTGGAGCTGTGCTCATTGTGTCTGATTTTTGGCTGGGGCAGAGATTTGGGGGCTGGTGATCTGTATGAGGGCTTGGGCTCTCCCCATTGCCCCACTGCATGTTCTCCCTCTGCTCATGCAGGAGCATTTGCATATCCCTTTGCATCCCACCACAAGAATTCCCTCCTGGCAGCTCGAGCCAGTGCTCTGGGCAGATATCTGCCCCTCTGGACTTGGGAATACCCCAACAACTAAACTTCCCTGCTGTCTCCTGTCTCTGAAGGTTTGTGTGGACATTCCTGGGACGTCCAAGCTGCTCCTTGAACTGCCGCTTGTCATCGGAACGATCCCGCTGCATCCCTTCGGGAGCCGCACGTCCAGCGTCAGCAGCCAGTACAGCGTCAACCTGGACTGGCTGAGCACCATCCCAGAGCAGCCAGAGGGTGAGCATCTCCTTCTCCCAGGACCTGTCTGGGTGCTCCAAACTCCCCCTGGTCAACCCACTCTTGGGTAGCGAGGGTCAGAGCAAGTTTTCAACCGTAACTCTTGCTCCAGGACCAGCTTTTTATTTTTTGGCTATTTTTTTTTTTGGTTGTGATGCTGCATCTCCTGGGTTCCCTCCCCGGGAGGATTTGGGAAATACGGGATTTTTAAGCCCTTTTGCCTGCGTGTCTCTCATTTTGTGGAGAGTATTTCCTGTTCCCTGATGCCTCTCTTCTCTCTTCAGCTCCCCCTGAATACTCAGCAGTTGTGTCCAGCCCAGAGGCGGAGCAGAGCCTGGCTCCACCGTGCCGCAGCGAACTCGGCGGCATCCTGGAAGGCCCGTTCTTCACCTACATCCAGGAGTTTCGCTTCCGACCACCTCCGCTCTACTCAGAGGTACCAAATGCCCCTGGGCTGGGATGGCTGGTGGAGGTGGCTGGGATGTGGCTATGTTTCTCTGTGTCCACTGCCAAGGTTTTTTTGACCCTCAACTTGGCTTTGCAGATTGATCCAAACCCCCCCTCAGACAACATCCGTCCGCGCTGCATGACCTGTTGAGAGAAGCACGTGGGATGCGGTTGACAGCAGCATGGACATCCCTTGGGATGAAAGCTTGCACCCTCACAGCACTTCGGTCTGGAAAAATGAGGACATGGTGGCCATGAGACCAGAGCTCCTGCAGCGCTGAGACCCCGGCACCGCTCACTGCCCTCAACTGCTCTTGTCGTGACTGTCCCATGGACCGACACCAAGCCAGGTGTCGTGGGCTCATACATGGTAGGAGAACACGTGAGACCCCGTGGTGTGGAGCAGCTCCGTGTGTGGACGTGGAGAGTTAATAACCACCCCAGGTTTTGAGGGTTAAAAGGGGGAATATTTGCTCTCCCCTTGCCTGCAGTGGGCTGCGCTCTGGCAGCTCCTGTTGTGGAAAACATGGAGGAGCCTGGAGGTATTTTTCAGGATTACTAGAGAATATTTTAATCTTGTTTAGGGTTCGAGTCCTGTGGTGACGCAGGGGCAACCGTTCTCCTGCAGTAGCTCACCAGGATTGCACTTCCCTAAGAAAGTAAAAGGCCTTTTTCTGGCCAGATGAAGCAGAGACTTTGTCGGCTGCTGATAAACTTTACCACAAGCCTGGTGGTGCCTGCAGGGGGAATGGCTTGATCTAGTCTACCCAAACTGTAAAGGTTTCTGTGGGCTGTTATCAGGGCAGAGGACTTGGGGGATGAATTTATGATCTGTGGCAGCATTTCAGTGCCATTTACCAAGAACAGGAAGCTGATTCCTGTGCGTCAGCACCAAATCTGCACGATGTGCTGGTGCCCTCCCCCATGATGGGGCTGAACACTGACCCCCAAAGCGTGGTACCGCCATGGGGGTGTTGGAGCTGTGGCTCTGGCGTCTCCCTGGTGGCCAAGGAGATGGGAAGGAAGCCCAGTCCAAGGCTGGTGGCAGCCACAAATGCTGATGGGAGATGTGGAGATGAAACTAGTCCTTCAGGGTCAAGGAGTCCTGCTCGGGATGGGCCCACAGAGGGGTCGGTGTCCTCAGCACGATGAGGACACAGCAGCAACCTGTGCTCAACGGTGTGGGAACTGGTGAGGTGGGTGTTGTAGCATGGACCATTTGAGTGTGTGTGCGCCCGGGGGCTGACCCGGTTTGCTCCAGTGTGACCCGAGCAGAGTGTTGGGTGCTGAGGACCTTTGCATTCCCTCACTGAGACAATCCCGCCCGCGGCGCCGCTTGTGTCCCTGCGCACAACCAAAGCCAAGTGTGCCTTCACCTCCGTGCTGGGGCCACGCTCTGCTCGCTGGGGATTGCTCAGATAACTCTTTTTTTGTATCTGTGAACACTTTTGTAACGACCACTCTTTGTCTCTGATCGTTCTCTTTTTTTGTACGACTTCTTTTTGTTGGGGAATTCTGGTCTGAAATAAATTCTTTCAACCCAGATGTTGCCTGGATGTTTTGCTGGCCCTCTCTTCCTGCTTCCCATCGCCTGGAGCTCTGGAGCTCACGTGGTTGTCGGGATGTTGGAGCGGGAGCGTTCCCCTCCCCTTGCTTCATCGCCCCGTGGGCACCCAGCTCCACCCTGCACCGCTGGGATTAACTGGGTCATGGCAGCGGTTGGGGAAAGGGTTGGACCCATGGATTTAGAGTCCCCCCTCCTTGCTCTGCCTGGGTGCTGGGCTCCTATGGTGGGTGTTGAGCGATGCTCTGCACCCCGTCTGCAGCTCTTCCACCTCCCTGCAGCTTTGCCCCTTCTGCCAGCACCACCTTAAGCAGGACTAGGAGTGATCTGGTTGTGTTTCTTCCAGGCTCGCTTCCCACTTCTGTCCAGCAACTTGCTGGAGGTCAGACACGCTCTCCCCCAGCCCAAGAGCCTGGCAGGGACCTGGCAGGTCCAGCTGGGACCTGGGACACTCCTGTGGTGGCTCGGCTCCTCCTGAGGAGGGTTGGGATGTGTCGGCTGGGGCCTGCTGCTGCCCTGCAGGAAGAGCAGGGAGGCTCCTCACCTCCTTCCTTGCTTGGGATTTGGGGTTTTAATGGCATTTCTCTGCTCCGCGTCCTTGCTAAGCACAGCAGTTCTCGGCATGTGCAAACAGGGCTTGTGTCGGGGTTTTAGTTATGTCTTCTGCAGACCGTGCTGTTTAAAAACATTGCCACTGGAATGTGTTTTTCCCCTCTGTCTTTTGGTTGTGTGTTGGTTTTTGGGTTTTTTTTTTTCTCCTTGTTGTTTGCTGAGCTGCTCAGGGCCATGGCCACCTTGGGGCACGTGCTCCCGGGGTGGGCCAAGCACTTGGCCACAGCCCAGGGAGATAACTCGTCCCCGTGTTTGCCGGCGAGAGCCTGGTGCTCGTGCAACCTTTATTCAAATCTGATTTTTGTTTGGCATCCGCCAAGGAATCTTCCTTGGAAGAGGATTAACCTGCCTCGCAGTGAATTTGTTTGCATACCCTGAGCTGGGGAGATGCCTGCCCAGATCTGCCACTGGCCATCAGGGTGGCTGGTGCCACCTTGGGGTGTTTTTGCACCATCAAAAGGCACAAATGGCAGCCTTGCAGCCCCCTCTCCTCCCCTGTTTAAAGATGCCTCTGAAGAAAACCCTGTGATCAGCCCCCCCCAGGGCCCGCCGTGCAACCAAGCCTCTGCCACAGCACAGCACAAGGGATCCATTCTGTGCCAGCAAACGCCAAGTGGTGGAGATGGCCGGGGGCTGCCGGTCAGACCCCGATCATCTGCCCCAGCTGCACAAGGGGCTGCTTATTCCTAGGGCTGGAGGGGGAGCAGAGCCACTGAGCACCCCCTCTATCCCACTGCGCCTTTCTGGGAAAAGCACGTCATGCTGTGACGGTGACAGCCCGGGGACAGGCCATGCCGGGCCAGGGGAACCCAATGCCGGGTGGGCACCGCTCCCGGTCCCCACGTGGGAGGGATCTTTCCAGGAGAAATTCTTGCAAATGCCTCCAGGTTTTTCTCGTAAAGCCAGACAGTAGCGCAGCAAGGCTGGGGGAGGGGGAGGGGGCACGGCCGGTCTGGATCTCTTGCCAGCTCCTGAATCCCAGGGGGGCTAAAAATACCCCGTCTGGATATTCGGAGCCAGGGAGGAGGAGCGGACACCCAAACCCCTCCCCAGGACAGTGCTTTCACAACTGCTGGTGCTCCCTCCAGCCTTCTGCTCTTTATCTTCCCAGGTTCCAAAGTCCTTATGGAACGGACCAGGGCTGTTCTCCTGTTTTTTGGCAGGGGGAGGGGGGGGTTGGGACAAGGGAGTGGGAGCTCCCTGGGGGTCTGTTGAGCCCGGACAGCCCCTGTGCCATGTGCAGCCATGGCAGCCGGGCTGCGGCGCAGAGATCCGATGCTGGGCAGGAGTTGCATTTTACGCAATTACAGTGTTGGGAGTATTTATAGCTCTTGGCCCTACGCATCGGAAAATGTTTCCCAGACCACCCGGCAAAATTTGCTCCTCGCGAGGGGCATGGAAATGCCACCCCACACACCCACTCCCCCTGCCCCAGCTCTTCTCTCTTTTCCTTTTTGCCTTTCAGCCTCAAAAACGCTGGACCCCTCTGCCTCAGGCACAGGGGTGCCAGGACCCCCCCCTTACCAGTGCAGCTCAGGGCTCTGCAGGGTGTCAGGACCCCCCTGGTGCTGCTCAGGACCCTGCAGGGTGTTGGGACCCCCCACTACTGCAACTCAGAGCTCTTCAGGGTGCCAGGACCCCCTGTTGCATTTCATGGCCTTGCAGCCCCTTTCTGCAGCACAACGAGGGGCTTCTCCTCCCGCTTGTCCCATCCCGCCCCCCCATCCACGGAGGATGCTTGGTCCCAGCACAGTGGCCGTGACCCTCCCTTGAGGCTGTTGTCCTCCAGCGGAGGGTCAGCAGTGGGGGGCCAGCAGGGCCATGCTGCAGGGAGGGTGACACACGAAGCTCGCAGCCGTCCCCGGGGCTGGCAGGGACAGAATGTCCCCGCACGGCCTTGCGAGGGCTGGGGATTAGCTGCGCGGCTGCTGCCTCCCGGCCCCAGGCTCCCATCCAGCTCCCAAAACAAGCGCCACCTTCCCCCACCCCAGCTGGGCTGAGCCCTGAGGAGGTGGCAGCTCCCAAAACACCCACAGTGGGGGCACTGGGGGCCGGTCTGTTTGCAGGGCAGGTGGGTGGTAATGATAAATCTGGATTTTGCCCAAAGGAGGATGCCCCTCGCTCTCCCTGCGCTGGGGACGGGGTTGATCCACTGTCCAAATTCAGCATTTTTGCAGTGGGTCCAAAGCTGGGCTCGCACCCCAGGGAGCAACGAGTCGGTGCTGATGAGTGCTTGGGGAGAATGGGGACCTGCTTGTCCCCAGGCTGTGCCAGCGGGTCCCTGAGCACCTCGGGGATTTTCCCATGGTCTCCCAGCAGTACTGGGCCTTGCTTCAGTTTTTGCTCCGACCTCCAGCGCTGCAAAAGGCACAGCTGGATTCCGGCAGCGTCTCCGGGGTCTCCCTTCATGTGGCGGAGGCAGAGCTCTGGGCCAGGGCCCCTGGGAAGCAGCCGTGCACCCTGACGTGCCGGGGCGGCATCGCAGCCATCCTTGGCCCGCTGACTCAGCCGCCTGTTTGCCGGAGCCGCTCCCGCCCACGGAAACCGCAGGCAAAGTCCCCGCATCCCTTCGCCGGGGCTTTCCCCGCCAGCTCGACAGGAATCGCAGCTTTTTCCCGGAGAGGCAGCCAGGCGGGCACAATGGAAAACTGTGGAGAAGCCAGGACTGGTTTATGCCCAAAAACCCCCGGGTTTGGAGCAGACTGATGGATGTGTTTTGTGTGCATCGTGCTGGTGTGAGGGGATATCAGGGTGCTCACCGAGACACCTCACAAGCCCCGACGGCAGCGGGCACTTACCGGGGCAGCATTTACCATGGGGCTGGTTGATGCCATGGGCTGCTGGGACCAAAACACCACCTTTATTGACTATATCAAACCCAACCCCTTGTTCTAGTGGGGCTGATCCTCCCTCCTCCCCCCATTTGGGGTCTCTCGCTTGGGGGCTGCCCGTCCCCTCCTGTGGTCACCGTGCCCTCCCTCGGGCAATGGAAAATTTTTATGACTTTTTGACTTTTATCCAGTTGTTTGGGAGCGAGGACGAGGCCAGGCACCGCGCACAAACATGTCTATGTATAAACAGCGGGGACTACGCGGGAGGCTGGAGCCGCTGGCGCCGGGTGCCTGCGGGGACCCTCTGCTCTGAGCTGGGTGTCCCCTCTCCCGCTGGGACCCTGGCGTGGCGTCTCAAGCCCGGTGACCCAGAGCTATCCCGGTGGGGACACAAATATTTTGGCTTTGTTCAGAAAAAAAACACACCACTGCTAAAAGAATCCACCCCCCTAACCACTACCCTCCCCCCCAAAGTCATCTGACAGCGGCGTGTGACGTGTTGGCACACAAACAAGGCAAGTAGGGATGGCACTGGCCCAGTTGGGGACACGGCACGACTCCCACGCAGGGATGGGCAGGGATCTGTGGGTGCCAGGGCTGTGCCCCATGCCAGGGAGACGGCGCGATGGGACTTTGCCCCCAGTGACAATCCCCACCCCAGCTGTGTTTGCCATCACTCCCGGGAGCTAAGTTGCGTGGAAACCTCTGTGTGGCGTGGAGTGCTCATCCCCTGCCACATCTCGGGGGACACAACGCGGTGGCATCCTGTGCCCTGACCACCGTATCTCCCCGCAGCTAAAACCTTGCTCGCACAGGGCTGTTTGTCAGCAGGGAGGATGTAGGCAGCACTAATACTGGGTGCTGGTGGTCACACGGCCATCACCCCCACTGCTCCTCTTCCCCTGCCACCTTGGCCCCGCTTCCAGGGCAGCTCCAGCCATGGGGCAACCCTGGCAAACCCCACTGCTCCCATCCCTCCTCCCCTTCCCCAATCTCAAAGCTTCCAGAAATAGGGCTGTGCTCTTTTTTCTTCCCCTTAACCCCAACAAGAAGCAGCAATTTTGAGCCGATTGCAACAACAACAACAAAAAAATACCCTCAGGCCAAGCTCAGTTTGGGGGAGAAGATGAGTCCAAACCAGCTCGTAGGGATGCCCATACATCACCAGGAGCTTGCAATTAAGCCCCCTCTCCATTTAGTGACCTTGTTAGCAAGCCTGAGCCCAATTACTTTTAAAAGCCAGGGCTTAGGTGGTGCAGGGAGAGGGATTTTCCTGCTGAGCAGCTGTGTAAATGCCACCATATCCCGGCACGGGCGATGGAGGCAGCGATAGCCCGGGGGGGGTCCCAGCCGGTTGGAGGTGGCCGTGGCAGGTAGCGCCGGCGGGGAGGGCGGCTGCAGCACTGATGGACGTTCCCCGAGGGGGCCTGAGCTGGTTCCCTCCGCTTTTCCTGGTGGTTTCGTGTGTGAAAAAAAATGAGGGAGAGTCAATCTTCTTGCCAAGTGTCGGTAAACACCGGGGGAGCAGCGGGGGGGGGGGAGCTGAAATTGGGTTTTGGTCCCGTCTTTTTATTGCTGCGAAGCTCAGCTGGTTGGTTGATCCCGGATCAGCCCTTTCCCTGCGTGTGCGGAGGCGGTGGGGGGAGGTTTGCTGCAAAAATGGGATTATTTTTTAAATTTTTTTTTTTTTTGAAGGGGGGGTGAGGGCTGGGGGGGTTATCTGGTTGCTCCCTGGTCGGGCTATCCTTAGCTCAACCCCAGAGCAAAATATGTTTACGACACAAACCTCGGGGCGGCTCAGCTGCCAGGCGGGCAGGGGAGTGTGTGTGCACCGATAAGGGCGCCGCGTCCTTTCCTGCCAGATCGCCTGATAACCGGGGAAAACACATGGAAGCAGCCTCCTGGCTCCCAACTCCTCCGTTTTATGATTTATTTTATTATTATTATAAAGTTTCAGTTGGGGGGAAAAAAAATAGAGGCGAGAGCTGTGGCTTTTCTGTACCAGGCTCCTGCCAAAGCCTGGAAAGCTTCGGCCGTGCCAGAGGCTGAGCTGCCCCTGGGGCTGCCAGCCTTGAGAGCAGCCACCCGAAAAGCTTCAAACTGCTGAAAGAAAAATATTTCCTGCCATCGCTGGCGTGTTTTGTGCGTGGCAGGAGGAGAAGAGGGTTTCTAACCACATCTCCCGGCTCGCCTGCAGCGGGGGGAGATCGGAGCACCCGTAGCAGCCCTGAGTCCCTCACAATGTGTGTGTGTAGGGGGGAAATGTTATGAAATATTTGATTTTTATTTTTTTTTTGATGCTGCTTCGGGTCATTTTCCATCCCTCGGGTCTGGAAGCCACGCGTGCTGGGGTGAAGCTGTCGCAAGCCGGCGAGCTCAGCCTGACGCGAGCAGGAAAGAGCCGGGGGGTGCTGGGCGGCCGTGGGGCCCTGTTTTCAAAGGGAAAAACTGCAGTTGTTGTTGTTGTTGTGACACCCTAGGGTTGCGAAACCCCCGGGGCTGAAATACCCGTGACTCTCAAAACAAGCTGAGCCCAGCTGTGGCTAGTGGCCCTCTGTCCAGATGTGCTCCCCACCCTCCACAGCCCCTTCCCCGCATAGCTGGGAAGCCTGCTCCAGCAATGCTTTGGGGAAGGGGGTGTTTGGCGGGTGAGAACCCCAAAAGCTTTTCTCAGGAAGGAAAAGCAAAAATTCCCCTGGCTGCAGAGGTTTTTCTACCCTGAGGATCTGCCAGGGATCCCCGGCCACAGCGGGGAGAGGGAGGAGTTTGGGGTTTTTTTTTGCAATGCCAGGGCGGGGAAAGAACTGCCTGCCCCTGGGCGAGATGCAGACCTTGGATTCTGCGTCTGAAATTTCTTTGAAAAAATAAATATATATATATATCCAAGGGATCGGTTTGTTTGCTTAGCGATTAAGTCAAAGGCAGCTCCTGAATGGTCACCTAATCCCCCCGGCAGCGGGTGGCATTGTGTAGGTGGTGGCTTTTTGCCCGGCAAATAATCCTCCGCCCTGCCACGGCTTGTGGTCCCGCCGGGCTCAAACACCTTCCTGGCATCGGCTCCTCTCGGGAAAGGAAAAAAGGGTGTGGGGAAGGGGTGTGAGAGGGAGGGAGGGAAGGACAGACAGACAGACGGACGCGGGAAGGGGCTGCAAGAAGGATGGAGAAGGGAAAGGGGTGCGGGGTTGCAGCCTTGTAAAACCAGGCTGTTGCTCTGCGGGGGCTGCGTTTGCCCCGAGGCTGAGAAACAGGTTAAACTCCTCGATCTGGGAGCAAAATCCCAGCCCAAACCTGCAGGGATGGACTTCGCCTTCCCCGGGGGCGGGGTGGGGGGGAGTGTTGGACACCACCACCACCATCACCCCCATCCCACAGGATCTGATGTTTATGGGGCTGTAGCAAAGCCCTCTGGCTGCTTTAGGATTTTCCCCAAATTTGCATCCCCCAAAATCAGGGAGCCCAAGGCAAAATCCCCAGGCTCTGAGCATCTTCCCACAGCTCCTCCTGCCCTCACCGGTTGCTTTCTCGGGGATGCGGCGCTGAATTTTCCGCTTCAGAAGCGAGCGGAGGCAGCAGGGGGTAAATCCATTCAGGCACGGCCCCGGTGCCACTTGCTTTTGGGGACAGGTTGGCGGGACCCTGCGGGAATTGGGGGAGGTTTTTCACTTTAGGGCACGGATTCTCAGCACTCGCTTTGGCCAGGGGCATCTTCCCTGGGCAGCGCTGGCACCGGCGGGTGTCAACAGCCGGACAGAAATAGTCGGCGTTATCGGGCAAGGCAGGGCACAATCAGATGTCCTCCTCTAAAAATAAAAGGCATCCGATCTTAAAATTAGCGGCTTGTAAACGTGTTGGGGGTACACACGTGAGGATGGCTGGGGCTGCTCCGCTCTCCTCCCCCAGGGAGCACCCCAAAGCTGGGGGGTGGGGTTACGACCCATAACTAGGGGTGTTTTTGGGATAGATGCTAGTCCCACTGTCCACCCTCCCCCCCCGTGCTGGGCTGAGCTTTATTTTCTCCATTGCTGTGGCTTTTTTTGCTGCTTACCCCAGAGCTGTCCTACCAGGAGTTCTCCGTTTGGTGTAACGAGTTGCTTGTTCTCAGCCTGCGGGTGGCGCTGGTTCTCGCAGGGCGTAATCGATGCCCTGTGGCACATCTGGGTCCTGCGGGGGGTCGGATGCGGATGGAGAAGTGGGGAAGGTCACGTCCCAGCTGGGAGAGCCGGCCTGGCAGTCATCCTTGGGTCACTGGGCTGAGAGCGGCCCCCGGAGACTCATATGGAAAACAGTCCTGTGAAATTTAAACTAATTATAAAGTCCTGAGCCGCTCACTTGCACTAATTGGCAAGGCTGGTTTAATTAGTTTTCCCTGGCGCCACGCCGTGTTCCCGGCAGAGCACTGACCAACTCAGGACATGTGTGGGGAAGATGTGTGGGCCTGTCGGTGGGAAGGGGCCTGTCCCCAAAGGCGTTGGGGGGATTGGGGGACACAGGACATGAGCAGCACCATGGGTGGGATTGATCTCCAGAGGGTGACCCTGGGAAGGGTGATGGAGGTGTCTCCCTTCCCTGTCTCCCCCCGCTTCTCCTCTCCCTGGGGTGTTTTTGATGGAGCAGTCGGGTCTGGCTGCTTGGGGATGAACTTGTTCCATGAACAGGAATGATTAACCGCCAGCGGCTCTGGCTACGAGCCGGGCAATGTGTTTACCGCTGCCGCCCAGCCGTGACCCCGGTGCCGCTTCCTTCACTGCTCTGTCCCCAAAAATCCAGGCTGTAAACAGGGGGCTGGGGCTGAAACCCAAGCACAAGCTCATGCCAAGCCGGTAACTGAATCCCCTCTCCACACATGGCTGGCCCGGTGTGCTCCCACATCACCCCAATCCTCATAAAAATCCCTAAATCTGATCTCTTCCCGCTGGGTTTCTGGGGCTGGGATTCCCCATTTTCCAGCCGATCCCAAGGGATTTGGGTTGCTGGTGAGTAAGGATGGAGATGGGGGTGGTGGCGCAGGGNCCAAAACTCAGCCACGTGCCTCCCCGGCCCCGCTTCCCGGTGTTTTATCTCCAGCCGGCATCAGCGCGGTTTCCGCCCACGCGTGACGGTGCTGCGAGTTGTCGTTTTTTGGTGAAATCCTTCGCAAAACACGAGCGGGGCTAAAATCAACAGCGAGGAGGCCGAGCCGAAACACACCGGCAGCTGCGGCAAAGCCACAGCGTCTGTGCCGGCAACTGCCTTTCCCCGGATTTCCCCGTGCTACTAACCCCCTTTTTCTTTTTTTTTTTTTTTTGCCTNTTCCCACAGCTCCTCCTGCCCTCACCGGTTGCTTTCTCGGGGATGCGGCGCTGAATTTTCCGCTTCAGAAGCGAGCGGAGGCAGCAGGGGGTAAATCCATTCAGGCACGGCCCCGGTGCCACTTGCTTTTGGGGACAGGTTGGCGGGACCCTGCGGGAATTGGGGGAGGTTTTTCACTTTAGGGCACGGATGCTCAGCACTCGCTTTGGCCAGGGGCATCTTCCCTGGGCAGCGCTGGCACCGGCGGGTGTCAACAGCCGGACAGAAATAGTCGGCGTTATCGGGCAAGGCAGGGCACAATCAGATGTCCTCCTCTAAAAATAAAAGGCATCCGATCTTAAAATTAGCGGCTTGTAAACGTGTTGGGGGTACACACGTGAGGATGGCTGGGGCTGCTCCGCTCTCCTCCCCCAGGGAGCACCCCAAAGCTGGGGGGTGGGGTTACGACCCATAACTAGGGGTGTTTTTGGGATAGATGCTAGTCCCACTGTCCACCCTCCCCCCCCGTGCTGGGCTGAGCTTTATTTTCTCCATTGCTGTGGCTTTTTTTGCTGCTTACCCCAGAGCTGTCCTACCAGGAGTTCTCCGTTTGGTGTAACGAGTTGCTTGTTCTCAGCCTGCGGGTGGCGCTGGTTCTCGCAGGGCGTAATCGATGCCCTGTGGCACATCTGGGTCCTGCGGGGGGTCGGATGCGGATGGAGAAGTGGGGAAGGTCACGTCCCAGCTGGGAGAGCCGGCCTGGCAGTCATCCTTGGGTCACTGGGCTGAGAGCGGCCCTCGGAGACTCATATGGAAAACAGTCCTGTGAAATTTAAACTAATTATAAAGTCCTGAGCCGCTCACTTGCACTAATTGGCAAGGCTGGTTTAATTAGTTTTCCCTGGCGCCACGCCGTGTTCCCGGCAGAGCACTGACCAACTCAGGACATGTGTGGGGAAGATGTGTGGGCCTGTCGGTGGGAAGGGGCCTGTCCCCAAAGGCGTTGGGGGGATTGGGGGACACAGGACATGAGCAGCACCATGGGTGGGATTGATCTCCAGAGGGTGACCCTGGGAAGGGTGATGGAGGTGTCTCCCTTCCCTGTCTCCCCCCGCTTCTCCTCTCCCTGGGGTGTTTTTGATGGAGCAGTCGGGTCTGGCTGCTTGGGGATGAACTTGTTCCATGAACAGGAATGATTAACCGCCAGCGGCTCTGGCTACGAGCCGGGCAATGTGTTTACCGCTGCCGCCCAGCCGTGACCCCGGTGCCGCTTCCTTCACTGCTCTGTCCCCAAAAATCCAGGCTGTAAACAGGGGGCTGGGGCTGAAACCCAAGCACAAGCTCATGCCAAGCCGGTAACTGAATCCCCTCTCCACACATGGCTGGCCCGGTGTGCTCCCACATCACCCCAATCCTCATAAAAATCCCTAAATCTGATCTCTTCCCGCTGGGTTTCTGGGGCTGGGATTCCCCATTTTCCAGCCGATCCCAAGGGATTTGGGTTGCTGGTGAGTAAGGATGGAGATGGGGGTGGTGGCGCAGGGGTGATGCGTGGCGGGGAGGGAAAGATGGAGTAATTTTGCCGGGAGGTGGGGAAGCACCGTGGGGACGCGGGGCTGGTGCCACCTCGTGGCTCCTCCAGACGCCGGGNGGGGGGAGCCTGCCCTGGTGGGGTCACCCCCAGGCCTGGCCCCGCTGCATCCTCTGCAGCACCATGAGTTGTCCTTGACTTAATATCCTCGCTGTGATCTGCCTGGGTCAAGCAAGGGGAGCCACCTCAGCACTGCTGCTTTGAGTATTTATTTTAATTTTTTTTTATTTTTAATCTTTGCATTTATTTTTGCAGTTTTGGGGTGTTTTTTATTTTTTGAATAATCTTTTTTCAAGTAGCTGGTGTTTGGTGCCAGGGTTGTTTGTGCCCCACTAGGGCCAGGGCGATGCTGGCTGTGGTGGGAGGGCAGGAGGCAGCCCCCCCCCTCCCCGAGATGATGCTCTGCTTCTTCTCCTGATCCCACCAAGGAAACACCCTCAGCCCCAGCCAGACCCTGTGACCACCTTCCCTCTGGATTGGTTGCCAGGGAAAAGCTGGGAACTGCGTGGCCAGATCCTGGCCCCGTGCAATGCTGCACCTGGAGGCATCGCCTTCTCTATCCTGGAAAACAGAAAACCCCCTGAAAGTGCTGGTGCGACCATGAGCCCATGGGGTGGGTGCTCAGCATCCCACGGGATGGAGGGGTCCCTCATCCTGCTGTGGTGATGGCTACAGCAATGACTTCTCTGGAGATGGGTCCCATCCTTCCTCATCCCTGATGATGATGGGTTTGTCAGAGATGAGCAGGGCGATGGGGACCAGCGGCTGGTGCAGCCCCCACCTTCCCTCCTCTTCATCCTTCTCCTCCTCCTCCTCCTCGCTGGTTGGGTGGCCGGAGCAGCTGGTGCTGCCAGGCAGTGGAAATCCCACTGGGCTCAGCACCTCCTGCCTCCGGTAGGTGAATGGCAGCTCCTTCTCACAGCC
>VXBJ01003882.1:6362-16445 GCA_013400055.1 Nycticryphes semicollaris | reverse complement strand
GGGGGGAGCCTGCCCTGGTGGGGTCACCCCCAGGCCTGGCCCCGCTGCATCCTCTGCAGCACCATGAGTTGTCCTTGACTTAATATCCTCGCTGTGATCTGCCTGGGTCAAGCAAGGGGAGCCACCTCAGCACTGCTGCTTTGAGTATTTATTTTAATTTTTTTTTATTTTTAATCTTTGCATTTATTTTTGCAGTTTTGGGGTGTTTTTTATTTTTTGAATAATCTTTTTTCAAGTAGCTGGTGTTTGGTGCCAGGGTTGTTTGTGCCCCACTAGGGCCAGGGCGATGCTGGCTGTGGTGGGAGGGCAGGAGGCAGCCCCCCCCCTCCCCGAGATGATGCTCTGCTTCTTCTCCTGATCCCACCAAGGAAACACCCTCAGCCCCAGCCAGACCCTGTGACCACCTTCCCTCTGGATTGGTTGCCAGGGAAAAGCTGGGAACTGTGTGGCCAGATCCTGGCCCCGTGCAATGCTGCACCTTGAGGCATCGCCTTCTCTATCCTGGAAAACAGAAAACCCCCTGAAAGTGCTGGTGCGACCATGAGCCCATGGGGTGGGTGCTCAGCATCCCACGGGATGGAGGGGTCCCTCATCCTGCTGTGGTGATGGCTACAGCAATGACTTCTCTGGAGATGGGTCCCATCCTTCCTCATCCCTGATGATGATGGGTTTGTCAGAGATGAGCAGGGCGATGGGGACCAGCGGCTGGTGCAGCCCCCACCTTCCCTCCTCTTCATCCTTCTCCTCCTCCTCCTCCTCGCTGGTTGGGTGGCCAGAGCAGCTGGTGCTGCCAGGCAGTGGAAATCCCACCGGGCTCAGCACCTCCTGCCTCCGGTAGGTGAATGGCAGCTCCTTCTCACAGCCCGAAGGGCACACCAGCACCGGTTCTTTGGCCATGGGGCTGGGCTGTGGCGTGTCATCTCCATTCGGGGTGTCGGTCCCTTCTTTCCCGGGATCCAGCTCCGTTACCAGCAGCTCGGCTGGGCTGAACCTCTCTGAGGGTTCCACGAAGCCTGGCTGGGGCTGGCCCTGAGGATTGGATGCGTTTGAGGGGGGAATGTCCCCCGCCAGGGCCATGTGTGGACACCTGCAGGGGTGCAGGATCCGGCCCCTCCTGTCCCTTGCGTCTCACCTGTTTTGTGTCACCGGTGGAGAACTGGATGGCTTTGGTACCCATGGGCTTGGGCAGGGGTGGGAAGAGGAGGTGGCGAGCCCTTCGGGGGGGAAAGTTGGTGAGGGAGGGGTAATGGGGAGTTGAGGAGGGAGATGGTTGGAGCAGGGGGACAAGGGTGCTGCTGTCACCTCTTTTTGCTCAGCTGGTAAACGATGGCCATGGCAGGGAAAACAAGCAAGATGCCCAGGTATATCAGGTTGGATTTCCACAATGCTCCTGGGGATGGGAATGGCTGGGTGGTGGCATTTCTGTCCCCAGCACCCCGCTTGGGACACTGGAGCCGGTTTGGGGTGAGGGCAAGCACCCCATGGAGAGAACCCCCAGGGATTAGGGAAGGGGATGGGATCTCTGGTCATTACCCAGTGCCTTGGTCTGGAAGTGCCACAAAATGCTGCATGTCCCCCTGCTCTCTGCTGTCACCTCCCAAACGCCCACCCTGTAGGCTGTGCCAGGCTGGACATTTTGGAGGGTGAAGTGTGACGCTGTGGCATCTGCTTCAGCATCTGGACAAAAGACAACAAGCAGGCGGTAGCCCAGCAGTAGCCCACCCTCCTCCTGCCCCATGGGGACGAAAGGTCCCACTCACACGTCACGTTGTCCCCCTTGGTCGTGTGGCAGATGAGGTACTTGGCCAGCACTCCAGGGCAGGTGGCACGGGGGGATGGGCTCCACTGGAGGGTGACATCCTTGGCACTGGCGTTGATGTGGATGGGCACAGCCAGCGAGTCTGCAGGTGATGGTGGCAAGGGGTGTAAAAAAAGAGGAGGAGGGAGGATGCAGGGGTGGATGCTCCGTGTTTCCGTGCGTACCGTTGCTGGCATAGTGGTGCTGCAGGGCGAAGGTGGACCAGCCCCGCGCCGGGGCCCAGCCGTGCACGGCCAGACGGTAACACGCCGACTTTTCCAGCACTCCTAAGGCAGGAACCAGGAATTCCAGTTAATCCCCCACCAGGATCCAGCCCTGGGATGGCGTGGGGGTGGAGGATGGGGGGCTTGGGGCGCTCCCTTGCCTCTCTCCACGTGAATGCTCTTGGCAGGGAAATCCTGTTGGATGCAAACGCCCCGTTCTGAGGCTGCCGTCGGCAGCGGCTGCTGCTCGAAGCAGTAGAAGGAGCCGGGGCTCGGTGCTTCCCACCGCGCTGTCACGGTGCTGCCGGCCACGCTGATGTCCTCGAAGCCGAGATCTGGGATGAAACAGGGAGTGCAAAGGCTGGCTGGCAATCCCACTCGGTGGACACTAACTCCTTCGAGGTCACGGGGAGCTCGCTCCCTCCCACAGGGCTGGTACCTGTGCGCTGCTCTGCTGGCACATGGACCTTCCCTGCTGGCCCCGGCCCAGCGGCGTTGGCTGCTGTCAGCAGGATTTCATATTCGGCCCCCGAAAGGGTGAGGTTGTGCGCTGTCACCTCCATCCCCAACACCACGGTGTCCTCCTCATCCAGCTCGGTGCAGTTGCACGCCAGCATGCGGGCGTGCAGGGTGTAGGTGATGTTCCCCTGCTCCTCGGGGGCTCGCTGGGGGAAGGAGATGAGGTGAAATGGTGGGGGGACACCCAGGAAGGCCCCTGGGGATGCCACTGTACCTGCCAGCCCAGCCTCAGCACTCGCTGCCCATCGCTCCCCAGTTTTCCCAGATGGTAGCTCAGCTCCGGGCTCACCAGGATTTCTGCAAGAGGAACAAGCCCACCTGGGCTATCGGCATTTTTGGGAGCTGTTGGGATTCCACCCACGTCCTCTTCTCTTCCTCACCCTCGGGAATGAAGATGGAGCTGCTCCAGTCACTCCAGTAGCTGCTCCAGTAGGGAAGCTTATGCCGGAGCTGGACTTCAAAGGTTCCATCCCTCTCCAGGGCACAGGTCACTAGAATGGGGTGGCAGAGTCAGGTTGGGGGGTGACACCACGCACACCCACCCACACCTTCTTTTGCCCAGATTTTGGCCATCATGGGGTGCTGTGGGGATGGGGAGGAGCATGGGGCATAGTCCCCCCACCAGAGCCTGGAAGAACCCTTGGGAGATGGTTGTCCCCCACGTCCCTGCGGGTTAACCCGACCTGAGTCATCCTTGTCCGTCTCACACGCCACCTGCAGAGAGAAGGGAAGATGGAAGCACCCACCTGGTAAAACCAGTATGCTACTGGGACATGAAAGCGGATGCTGCCCTGTGTCCTCTAGATGTCCCAGGGGCTGGGAGAGCCAAACAGGGGACAGGGGACACAGTGATCAAGAGGGTCCCATTGGCTGGGGTAGTGTAACTTTGGCCCTGAGACCCTCCTGGCAGAAATTGGGGGTGGGGGGTGGTGGGGGTGGTGTCCCTGGTTGCAGGGAGTTTCATTGGGGAGAAATGTCCAGATTTCATCTGTCGTCATTAGTATAATCTGGGGTTTTGCCTGTGTAATCCCCACGAGCTGTGGCCTGATCCCGTTACATACGGGTGGCAGCAGGATCCCATGGCCGGAAGGACGGGGCAGAGCCCAGAATGCAGCAAAACAGATGGGACACGGGGCCGGGGGGGTATGTTGGGGGGTGTCCATGGCGTCACCAAGCCCTCACACCCCCTGGGCTGCCTAGATGCTACTGACCACCCTGTCAGTCACCACCAGCCCCAGCAAACGACGTTTTTACCTCTGTCCAGCTGCTATCACCAATCCTCTGGAAGCGAGCCTCCCGCTGCGGCGGCTGGCCTTCTTGGTGGCACGGTGGCCACGGTACCCTCAGCCTCAGCTGGCCACCGGTCTTGGTGAAGGGCATCCCGGTGGTGGGTGGATCCAGCTTGACTGTAAAAACGAGATGGTCTCATAGTTATTGGCGCCGGTGCTGGTGCCCCTCCTCAGCCCCCCGCGGGGTGCTTACCGGCCTCGTTGAGGCACAGCGTGAGGTTGGGGGTCCTGTGGAGGTGGTCCCCCCAGCGCGCCTCCACCCAGGCCGTGGTGTTGGTGAGGACGTAGACGAGGTGATGGTTCAGGGTGTACGTTGTCCTCGTGCCCACCTCGAAATGCTGGCACTGCCCCCGCTTCGCGTAGCTGCCAGGGGGAGAAGCGGGTGGGCTTGGGATGCAGGGATGCAGGGGGCATGTGTCCCCTCGTGTCCCTACATGTCGGGGGACATCCCGAGGACCGTCTCCCACCGCGGTGCGGGACTCACCAGAGCGTCAGGAGGTAGGAGGTGTTGCCGGCAGGGCCATAGTGGGGCCAGGAGCAGCGGAAATTGAGGGATCCACATTGCTTCCAGCAGGAGAAGCCGGGGGTCGCGGAGGTGCCTGCAGGAGAGGGCAGCGGATGGGGGGCTTCCCGCAGCCCAAACCTCAGAGGGTTGGGCAAAGCTGGGATGGAACAGCGGCGCAGTCATCACCCTGATCACCGCATTGCTTGCCTGCTGGATCGGAGTAGCCGCGTGGGGAGATTTTTACCCCCAAAAAACCCACCCCCTATTTCCACCCCTCTCTCCTTCCTGGGGATGCGGTGGTGGCCGATGCTGCTCGCCCTGGCTCCTGCCTGCTGCCGGCGGGGATTCACCCACCTTTACTCCATCCCTGTGGTTTCAGGCGAGCGTCTCCATCACAGCAACATCTCCCTCGGGCCTTATCACCCCTCCACACACCCCCCGAATCGTTCATTGAAAGTTTTCTGAAGTTATCTCACATCTCCCGACGCCGCAGCCGCGCTTACCAACCCGCGCCGGCATCACCAGCGCCACCAGCAGCCACCCCAGCATCGGTCACCCAGGGTGTCCCACTCCGGATCTAGACCTCCGCTGTCCTTCCCGAATGCCCGGTCTCCCACCACCAGGGTGGGGTGGCCCCCACCCCAACACGGCAGCAACCCCGCTGGGTGCTGGGCGTAGCTCCTCGCTCCCGGCGTTTCCTCTTCTGTTAAAAGCTCGCCCAAAAAAGCGGCTGGTGGCAGGCAGGGAGGGCAGAATGCGAGGCAGGATTGCGTGCCTCACTTTTACCAAAAGCAAAAGAGAAAGCAACTAAAATATCCCCCTTTTTTTGCCGACGGGCGTGCCAGGACTCGGTTAAAAACCTGCCCCGGCCGTATCGTGTGCCCCAGGTTGGTGAGAAGTGCAAGGTAAGCGAAAAAAAAAAAGAAAAAAAGAAGAGATGTCTTGGGGTTTTTGGGGTTTGGGGCTTTTTTCAGTTTTCTTTGTGTTTTTTGGTTTTGGTTTTGTTTTTTTTCTTCTTTTTCTTGCAAACTTCTCAGCATGTTTTTGATCCCCGGCACAGAACTGGGTGAGTTTGCAGCGGCTGCTCCAAGGCTGGGGTTGTGCTGGTTGTCAGGAGCGTGTGTGTGTGTGTGTGTGTGTGTGTGTACACGCGCACTCGTGTCCCCAAACCCAGGCTCCTTATGCCCATCCCCAGCACAACTTGTCCCCCACGGTGGCGAACAAAGCCCCAGTGATGCAGGAGAGCACGGTGTCACTGGGGCAGCCCACGTGACAGGGCGGGTGACCCCGGGATGGTGGAACCGGGTGGCACCGAAAGGCTGTGCACAGAGTCCCCTTGTCCCTGCAGAAAGCGTCCCCTTGTGCGGCTTTTGCTCAGGGCTGGAGGGAGGTGGGTGATGGCAGGAGTGTCCCTGCACCAGGATGGTGTTGCCACCACCCCCTCCATCCCACTGCCATGGGCATGGCCAGGGTGAGGGCACCTCCTGCCCTCCTGGATGGGGGTACACACCATGCTGTGCCAAACTGAGCCGTGCCAGGCCTTGCTGTGCCACAGAATACAGCAGGACTGGGCTGTACTGGGCTAGGCTGTGCCATGCCATGCTAAATCAGGCCAGGCTGTGTCATGCTGGACCATGCCACGCCAAACTGGGCTGTGCTGTGCCACACTGGGTAGTGCTGGGCGACACCAGGCCACAAGGACCATATTGTGTCATGCCAGATGCAGGATAGACATGGGCCCTGCTGTCCCAGCCTTGTGCCATTCTGTGAGGGGCTGTACCGAGCCAGGCAGTCTGTGCCAGCCCCAGGCCATCCTGCACTGTGCCATGCTATTCTAGCCCTGTGCCGTGCCATGCCAGACCCTTCCTTGCTGGGCTCTACCAAGCCAGAAATTCTGTGCCAGTTCTAGGCTGTCATATTCTGGGTTGTGCCAGCCCCATGCTGTGCTGTCTTGTGCTGTGCCATGCTGTGCCAAGGCTGTTCCAGCCCTATGCCATGCTGTGCCACACTTTACTGAGCCAAGCAGATCGTGCCAGGCCTGTGCCAGCTTCATGGCAAGCCATACCCTGCCATACTGGGCTTTATTGAGCCAGGCAGACTGTGCCAGCCCCAGACTATGCTGTGCTGTGCCAACCCCATGCCATGCCAGAGCCTGCCATGCTGGGCTGTACTGAGGCAGGTAGACTGTGCCAGTCCCAATCTCTGCTGTGCCATGCCAACCCCATGCCATGCTGTTCCATGCTGTGTCATCCTTGCTCTGTGCCAGCCCCATGCCATGCCAGTCCTGTGCTATGCCATACCGTGCCATCCCTGTGCTATGCTGTGCCACCGTGCCGTTCGGCGCCAGCCCCGTGCCATGTGGTGCCAACCTCATGCCATGCTGTTCCATGCCAGCCCCATGCCATGCCGTGCTGTGCCAGCCCCGGGCTCGGTGCTGATGCGCGTCCGGTGACGCGGCGGGGCCGCTGGGCGGCGCACCGGGCGGCGACGGCGGGGCGGACCGGGAGGAGCGGGTACAGCTGGCGGCGGCGACGGCGGCGGGATGGACGAGCCCAGCATCCTGCGGCGCCGGGGCCTCCAGGTGAGCACCGGGGAGTGGGAGAGGAAGCACCTTCCGGGAACCGGGCACCGGGAGAGGGGCACCGGTGGCGTCCCGGAGGCGGGAGGGAGCCGAGCCTCGGGGAAGCCTGGGGTGAGGTGGGTGGTTGCGGGTCTGCAAGAGGTGGGTGTTGCGGGGGCGGAGGGGGGGTAGTGGGTGCTGTGGGCGAGAGATGGGTGCTTTTGGGTGGGTGTGATGTTGGTGCCGTGAGTGGGAGTCTGGTGCTGTGTGGTGTGTGTGTGTGCAAGAAGTGGGTGCTGCCTAGGGGAGATGGGGGCTCTGAGTGGGTGTGTGCAAGAGGTGGGGGGCTGTGGGTGAGGGGTGGGTGTTTTGGGGGAGAGGTGGGTGCTCTGGGTGCGTGTGAGGTGGGTCCTGTGTGTGCAAGAGGGGTTGCTGTGGGTGAGAGGTGGGTGCTCTGTGTGTGTGTGTGTGCAAAAAGTGGGTGCTGTGAGTGCAAGAGGGGGGTGATCCTGGTGAGAGGGGGGTGCTCTGTGTGTGTGTGCAAGAGGTGAGTGCTGTGGGTGAGAGGTGGGTGCTCTGTGTGTGTGTGTGTGCAAAAAGTGGGTGCTGTGAGTGGGAGCTGGATGCCCTGGGTGTTTGTACGTGTGCAAGAGGTGGGTGCTGTGGGTGAGAGGTGGGCTCTGTGTGTGTGTGCGCAAGAAGTGGGTGCTGTGAGTGCAAGAGGGGGGTGATCCTGGTGAGAGGGGGGTGCTCTGTGTGTGTGTGCAAGAGGTGAGTGCTGTGGGTGAGAGGTGGGTGCTGTGTGTGTGCAAAAAGTGGGTGCTGTGAGTGGGAGCTGGATGCCCTGGGTGTTTGTACGTGTGCAAGAGGTGGGTGCTGTGGGTGAGAGGTGGGCTCTGTGTGTGTGTGCGCAAGAAGTGGGTGCTGTGAGTGCAAGAGGGGGGGTGGTCTGGGTGGGGTGTGTGTGCAAGAGGTGGGGGCTGCGTGTGCAAGAGGTGGGGGCTACGTGTGAGCAGCGTGTGACTAGTGGGACAGCAGCCAGGCACCCAGTGCTGGGAGCNGGGTGCTGTGTGTGTGTGTGTGTGTGTGTGTGTGTGCAAAAAGTGGGTGCTGTGAGGGGGAGTTGGATGCTCTGGGTGTTTGTACGTGTGCAAGAGATGGTTCCCGTGGGTGAGAGGTGGGTGCTCTGGGTGTGGGGGTGTGTGTGCACAAGAAGTGGGTGCCATGAGTGGGAGTTGGGTGCTCTGGGTGGGTGTGTGTACAAGAAGTGGGTGCTGTGAGTGCAAGAGAGGGGGGGGTGCCGCTGGTGAGAGGTGGGTGCTCTGTGTGTGCAAAAAGTGGGTGCTGTGAGTGGGAGCTGGATGCCCTGGGTGTTTGTACGTGTGCAAGAGGTGGGTGCTGTGGGTGAGAGGTGGGCTCTGTGTGTGTGTGCGCAAGAAGTGGGTGCTGTGAGTGCAAGAGGGGGGGTGGTCTGGGTGGGGTGTGTGTGCAAGAGGTGGGGGCTGCGTGTGCAAGAGGTGGGGGCTACGTGTGAGCAGCGTGTGACTAGTGGGACAGCAGCCAGGCACCCAGTGCTGGGAGCAGAGCTATGGGTATGAGCCTCAACCACGGCGTGGGGTGCTTGGGGGACGGGGGCACCCACCTGTGGGGGGGCTCCCA
Source organism: Nycticryphes semicollaris (assembly GCA_013400055.1). Lineage (NCBI taxonomy): Eukaryota > Metazoa > Chordata > Aves > Charadriiformes > Rostratulidae > Nycticryphes > Nycticryphes semicollaris. Next base: position 7,891 of record VXBJ01003882.1, on the reverse strand, counting down.
TGGCAGTGCCTTGGTCCCTCTGGCCCAGCGCACGATGCCTCTCTGTGCCAAACTGCTGTGCCAGCGCCGAGCTGCCCCTCTGAGCAGCTGCCCCCTCCATCACCCTGTGTCCCTGCTCCCAGCGGGTTGAGGGGCACGTATCCTGCGCCCACTCCCCACTGGAACCCCAGCACCCAGTGCTGTGCTTGAAGGGGTGACAACCACAGCCCCTTCCCCACCCCCAGGCTCACAGAGCTGAGTGCTGAGCCCGATTTTCCGGGTGGCCTCACGCCTCCGTCCCCATCTGCCGAACGGAGCGGCTGTAACCAGGGGGCCCAGCCCCAGCTGTCTGGGTGGTTGGAGGATGGCACGGCGCTACCTTCATCCGAGCTGGCAGCTCCGCGGGGCAGCGGTGCTCTGCTGCGCGCTCAGCCTGGGAAACAGTCCTGCGCCGGAGCTGCCTTCCCAGGGATGTGGATGGATGGAGACATGGCCATGGGCATCCCTCCTGGCAGTCCCTGGGGGTGGCAGGACCACGGGGTGCCCCGTGGCGGGAGGGTAGGAAGGAGGATCCCACCAGGGAGCTAATCCCAAAGGGCTGAGCAGTGATGCTGTCCCCGATGTCATCCTCGATGCCAGCCCCGATGCCATCCCTGCAGGGATCAGCTGATGGTTAATCTTGGCTCCCACCAGGACATGCTGATGGGAGAGGCACCGTGCTGGATGGGTGCATTGAGCACCCTGTGGGTGCTGGACCTGTGGTACTGCCCCACACGGGTCCCCAGAGACCATGGGGGGTGCTCTGGCTGTCCCCAGGGATGTCGCATGGCTGGAGAGCCCCTGGCAGTGATGGATCTTTGGTGTCAAAGCACAGCTCTGTGTCCCTGCACCCACAGGTGGGTGGGGTGGGGGTGAAGATGGGGGACAGGAGTATCTGTCCTCTGTCCCGCTGTCCTATCTGCACATGGCTGAGCAGTAAGACCCTTGGTGTGACCTTTCTCTGCCTCTTCCTCTGCTCTTCTTCGGGGGCCAGTGGCACAGCCCCAAGGTGTGGATGAGGGTCCAGGCTGGGTGAGAGTGCTGGGGGACTCCTGCTCCCTGCCAGGGCCCTGCACCCCCTTCTCCATCCCAGTCCTGGGGTCACCTAATGATGCTGGGTGCACTGGGACACCCACTCCCACCCGGGGTACCCACCCCCTGGCACCCACACACCACCTCGGGGCAGACACACACCCGCGGGCCTCGGGGTTTCCGAGTCCCTGTGCACCCAGGCGTGATGTCACCCGTTGCCATGGAGATGCTGCTGCATCACTGCGTTGCAGCGCGCCCCAACCCTGGGATTTCCGCAGGGGCTGCATGGCGTGGGCAGTGGGACAGGCTGCAGGCACCCTGTGTGAGGGGGTGCCGTGGTGGATGAGTGCTGTTGTGTGTCCCCACAGTGGTGGCAGCAGCCCCTGCCCACGGGGAGCTCCCTGCCCGCCTGGGGAATGTGTCTAAGCTGCTTAGGGGTACAGGACCGGCGGGCACCAGCGGTGGGCACGGGATCAGGG
>VXBJ01003881.1:135193-153908 GCA_013400055.1 Nycticryphes semicollaris | reverse complement strand
TTTTTTTTTTTTTTTTTTTTTTGTCAGTGCAAAATGATTTAAGGGGGGATAAACATTTACAGTGTATTGGTAGCCAGGCTATTATTCTAACATAAAACAAAGTTAACATTGATTTTCATCCATTAGCTAAAGAATACAAAAGTTTTACTTCTTTCATACTTGGTCTCTGTTTGCGTATAACCTTTGCTTTTTGAAACTATCAGACACAGATGTATCACACCCCCACCCTCAAATAACTGTATTTTTATTTAGTGGTACGTGTGTATTTGGTTTTTTAAGCTTGTTTTTCCAGGTGATGGACTACCTTTATAGTTTGGATACATTATTATAGACGTTTAAAAATATGGACAATTCTGAACAGTTTGTTAGGGTCAGAAATTCAGATATCCATTAAGTTTCTTGAAGAAAGAGAAAAATTAAAGCAATAAAAATCTCTTCCTCCAATATATTTTAATGTAAGTAAATTCTTGAACATGGTATTTTTATACAAAGATATATTTTAATCATAAATGCCATTCTATTCCTCAGTCAAATATGACAAATATAGGACATGAAACTTTTTTATTGCAATGATTAGAACACCACTTCTCACCCTTCTTTATAAAAAAAACCCAACAAAGCACTAAAAATGAAAAAAACACCACCCCACCCTCCCAAACCCCCAAAACCACAAGAAACCCAAACCCCAAACTCCAGAGATCTATATCCTCAGCTGGTATAAAGCAGGAAAGCATCTTTGAACTTACACAGACACTTGGCTGCTGAGAATCCAGCCCTGAAGATGTAGTGCACAACAGCAGTCTGGTGTTGAGATACATAGAGCTACAGGAGTCACAAAGCACTCCAGCAGAGCAGGTTCAGACAAGTGCATTTCAGCCCACCAGCATGGTGTGCTGCTTATATGGATTACATTTTTGATGACATTTTTCATAACATGAACAGCAGAAACAACAGGCGCTTTGAAAATAAAGATAGACTATTTAAATAGATGATAAAATCTTAACACTACTAGGTAGGCTAGTGTTAAATAAAAACTCTCTGTAGGCTTATAACAAATGAGAAAACTTTTGTGTTTGAGTCTGCAGTATTTAGGGAGAAGATATTATTCAGTGTCTGGATACTGGAGTGCCTTTCAAAGGACTGCAGTGGTATGGAATTAAACCCTTTAAAATAAATTATACAGTGATCAGTGTAAAATTATAAATTGACAGTAAGTAATTATTCTGGATCATGGGCTGTGAAGTGTTGGTAGACCAGGTAAATTGAATGTGGTGTTTGTTCATTTTCTGTGGAAGCAATTTAGCATATGTGAGGCATGATTTTATGCCAGTACTTGTTAATGGACAAGTAATAAATCAGGCCACAGAACTCCTTAGAAACAAAAAAAAAAAAAAAATTGAAGCTGTAGTTCAATAAAAATAGTAAAGTGCTTTAAATGAGCATTTTTTACTTACTACATTGTTTCTCATTTCATGGTAGACATCAAAACCAAGCCAATGAAATATGATAGTGCTCTAGAGTAAGTAAAACTGAGCCTGTTACTTACTGTAGTCAGTACTTCCATGTATCTTCTTGCCTTGATAGACTTAGTTTACTGTAGTATCAGAGGAGAAGCTTAAAGTATGGGTTGAACTTGCACAGAGATAAAGGTCACCATAAATATTGTCTAAAGTTTCCATTTGCAAAAATGTGGATGTAAGAAGGAAGCAAAAAGAACAATGTGGAAACAGTTCCTATCTAGTGTATGTAGCCAGTTTGCCTGAAATACACTTTAGTTCTGTAAGACAGAAGAGGGTTGCTGGGAATGTACAGAAATCTGAGAATTTTTTCCAAGTCCATTGAGTGGTAGCTGCTATAATATGGATGCTTCTTCCATGGCTTCAATCCACCTAAAAAGGGTAAGAAAGAAAAAGTGGTACATACAAAATTATGCATGTTAAGAACCTATTTCTTTTAAGAAAAATAAGTATTTTAAGAACATAAAGCCTGAAGAGGACTGTATTACTGATCCCAGGTATAACTACAGTTTTGTGGCTAAAGGGAACTAGGTACGAGGAGTCTTATGTTCTAGTACAACCTTTACTAGTAATTTATTATAATGTCTCAAAGATAGTAAAGTGCTGTCTTAGAATAGAAAAGATGAAACCACTGAAAGTGTGTTTAAAAGCAACAGAATCTTGCATAAACACTCATTGCCTTCCTGATGTCTCTTGAGGTGCTGGCATTTTATTACTAATTTCATGACCATTTTATTATGTGGAAGCAGTAGCACTAGAATGGGAAATCTAAACCATTATTTGTTGATGAAACACATATGGATAAATAGAACACATAATTCAGAGATGTTTCTGTACAGTAATCGCATTTCACAGACTTCCAGGCATGACTTTTGAGACTCAGTCTCCTCTTTACCTATACAAGGCAGCAAATTCTGCTTTCTGAAGTAACTGAAAAGCACCAGGTAGATTTTCAATGTCACCCAGGCCAGTCACATGCTATTGGGCTTAATCAACACTCTGAAAATTGTTTCCTCCCTCCCTTATGAAGGCATTCTGAAGTGCAGGAGAGGGGAAAGCCCTACATAAACTTTCAGACCTGTGCACTGGCTTGTGTGGAAGTCTACCCCCGTACCTCTGTGCTGAAATGTTATCCTCTGCTCGGAAGCTATAAAAGAGAGTCTGCTTGTGGTAGAGATGGAAAACGGTATCTGCACTTCCCTCCTCCTTTTCTGAGGCAATGGTGAAACCCAGCAAAGGCAAGCTTTCTGTGGCCACTTTGTCCTGAAAGCAAACAAGAAGCGAACCAAGATTTAGACAGAAGGTTTATAATGCTGTGAGGGCTCTTTCTGAACACCAGATAATGATATAACCCCTCTCTGACAGGGCTGCAAATGCAGTAATGTGACTTCTCTGATGGACTGGTGGCTCTTACCTAAACAGTATCAGTGCCTGTGTACTGCATGTGTTTATCTAGTCTTAGCTCTGAATTTGAACACCACCTCTGAAAGTCCGGTTCTTCAAGATCATCCACATGGCCATGAAGGTCAAATCAGTCATTACTTTAGAGGCTATCTTTGGTCCAGGAGGCGAACTAGAAGTTACTGAGAGTATGGGACAGAACGAAGCAGTTCTGAAAGCCCAAGACCCATTCCCAGTGATGTTCCTTTCAACCATCTTCATTTACTGAGTGCAAGTAGTAGTCTTCTTGGTACCGTGTCATTTCCTTTCATAACACTAGCAACTTTTTTGGAAATCTGCACTATCTCAGCTAGGGCTGTGGCTGGGCCTCTCAGCTAAGGACACCTCCCTGTGGACTCAGTCTTAGGACCAGTTCTCAGAAGCCAGGTGGTTATGAGAACTGCCACTTATACCTTTCACAGTTGCTTATGCTGCTTGTAGGGGATAAAAAAGGTAACTCAGATAGGAAACTATTTGAAGTCAGATTTCACAGTACCTCGTTTGCAATGTACGTGTAGAGGACTTTGCCTTTGATAACAAACCAGCGTTTCTTCCAGTGTCTTTTGCCTTTCTTACATCTGCTGAGGTAACCACTGATGGTAGCTCCCTCTTCTGAGGCTGCCACCTAGAGCAGGGTAAGAGAAATCAGGATTTGTAACAGCAAAGGCTTTTCCCCTCCTAATTATGCAAGTTTGCATCTCACTAGGTCTATGTCTGTGAAACCATAACTAAACCATTAAAAATATCAAGACAAAAAATTATTACAGTTCTTTTTAACTTGTTTGAAGATTTCTGGTTAAACTTAGTTCTCATTAACTCTGATGAAATTGTGAAGTTATTATTAAGTCAGCAAGTCTATAGTTGTGTTCTGAGAAGCCAAACTTGTCCCTTTTCCCTGGTCTCTCTTTTTTTTTTTTTTTTGGTATATTAAAAGTACATGCTTCCAAAGGCAATTACTGTCTTGTGGCTGAACACCGAAGATGTGGATATATTTGGGACTTTGCAATTGTTTTATATCAATTTATGTTAATTACTTGGCTGTGACTTGGTTTCAATTGTGAATTAATGTTTCTGAGAGGAATTGCCCCTCTCACAGAAGTGTTTCGCGATCTAAGCGCTTACTGTTCTTAAAGATCCAGATTTTGAGCTGATGGAACTACAGGCACACACACATGCAATGCAGTGTAATGGTGTTAGTTGGAGTAGCATCAGATTTAGAATCAAAGGGCAGAGACTCAAACACAGCTTTCGTAGCACTGCCACAGAGAAGACAGAACAGTTACATAGCAGTGTTTTGCAGCCCAAGTGTTCCAGGACCTGGGTAAAACACGTCGGGGAAAGTTAGGGAGGAATGGTATTGTGAGACAGCTCATGCCAATGAAGATGTGCTGCCTCCTTGTGGATAGAAAGGCAATGCTTTTTCCCCAACGGCTGAAACTTTGCACCCTATTCTCTTTAATACAATGATAAATACCTGCTGATTTCAGTAAAATAGGAGTACCTTACTGTGCTTGAGTTCAGTGGGCAGCTTAGTTACATAGACTATATCAATATGATTGGCACTTTGTTCCTGGAAAGAAAACTAAGATAGTTGAAGAAATCCTGGCTCTATTGAAACTGGTGGGAATTTTATTTGTTTACATTGGTGGGATCAAGATTTGAATAATTTGATTTGAGATAGTTTGGTTAGAGCTGGAGGGAAAGTGCCTGATTAACCATGTATGCCCCTGAATTGATTACCAAGAGTCTATCCTGTAAGAGTGGCATTTTATTTCTCTTGAAATCAAAGTAAGATTTCAGAAATAAGGGTCCTGTCAAAAGAGATAACTGGTCAGCAGTACATCATGCTCTGTTGATATTTGTCATTGTCTGTGATCTGCCTTGTGCCATCTAGTACCTTGAAGTTCTGTTAGCATTCTAAAGACTTCACAGGCTGATGAGCAAACTAAAGTATGCTGCTCCAATTGAGTTTTTCAGTGGGCTCAAGAAGCTTCTGTGGTATCTCCAAAGCTCAGAATATTCTATATTTCAAACACTGTTGTGAGAAGCAGAAAAATATAATTGCATGATGAAAGCAGACCAGGGCATGGGCTGAGGCCACTGCACATTGAATAGATTTTAAACATAGCTGCTGAAGTATGAGCACACAGTTCTCTACAGCTACTTGACTCTCTCAAGCGGCATGATCCTACCTCTGTAAGAGCTGAAGGGATCCTCTTCTGTTTCTTAAAAGATGAATAATGAATATTGTGGAAGACAGAGGAGAAGGCACTACTTGAACACCTGGATGAAGTTGGAGGGAAGCTCACACTTAGTGGCCGCTCTGCAGGATTGAGAAGATTCAGATAGGGGAGGGGGAAATGGATGAGTCCGTACATATCAGTATAGGATTAAGAGACACACAATACATTAATACAAATGACTGAGGCAAATGCAATGCCTCCTCCACAGGTTTTATTTTAGCTTTTCTTTCAAATCACCCCTTTAAATCTGATTAGCTGGGTGGATTTCGTAGCGCCAGAAGTTAATGGTAATAACCTACAGCTGCTTGAAAGAAGCCTGCAAGAAAGCTGACACAGCAAAAATTGCAGCTTGTTTCCTTCTAATTTAAAATCCACATTTAAGCAAATGGCTTTTCCATCTATCTGCTCTCTGTTCTCTAACACCTTTGCAGGATAGGTTCACTAATAGGACATGCTTCCTATATGAACTATTCTCTTTGAGTTCTGCATGGGGGAGAATTATTCTGTCTCTATCAGTCATCTCCATTAACCCCAGTTGTCTGAGTTCATATCTTTATCTCACTTCTGGCAACACATATTGTCTGGAAGCTCTTAGTAAAGCACAGCATTGTTTTAGCAGCAATCTGACTTATCACTGCTTGGACAAACAGTGGCTTGAGGATGCTTCTTTGCTTCTTGTGACAGCATCCATTCATGTGCTTGCTTGGCTAGTGTGACTGTCTTTAATCAGAATGGAAAAATGAAACGTAGATGTCCAAGCCTTTTTATCCTTGACAGTATAACATGCCTACTTTTAGACACTGTCTACATGAATAGTTGTGCAAGAACATTATTTCCTGTTCATTCTCTGTTCATACAGATGTAACCCCTGCTCCCCCTTTTATCTTTGATTTGGATATGTATTTAAATCAGAAAAGGGACTTAAAATAATACAAACTTCTAGTTAGGCAGTAGGTCTTCTGCTTTGAATTCATCTGTAACCAGATTAACTCCCCATGTAGAAAAGCTCTTAGTGACTCTGCAATTTACCTCAACATTTCTTGTTGTAAAAACTACAACATGGATGAGAACAGTGAGGAACTGTAAAGCCATTGTTTTGCTTTAATGGATAATTAATTGAAAATGGCAGGGAAGAGCTATCACCTATAATTACATCACAGAATGTTGGAAAGGACATACAATGATCATCTAGTACAACTGTCTGACCAACTCAGGGCTGCCCAAAAGTTAAAGGGTGTTATTAAGGGCATTGTCCAAATGCCTCTTAGAACACTTACACGTGGGACATCGACCACCTCTCTAGAAAGCCTGTTTCAGAATTTGACCACCTTCTGGGTAAAGAAATGTTTTATAATGTCAAGTCTGAACCTCTGAACCATGCCTGTGTGCCCTGTCCCTCAATCCTAGGGAGAAGAGCTCAGCACCTCCCTCTCCATGGCCCTCCTTGGGAAGCTGCAGAGCGCATAAAGGTTAACCCTCAGCCTCCTGCTCTCCAAACTAGACAAACCCAGCATCCTCAGCCGCTCCTCACAGGACATAGTTTTTATCGTTATTCTGGTTTATCAAAAGGCCAAGGGAGCCCACAAAGAACCTGGCTTGCTGAAACAGCTTTAGCTGCTCTACCGCCTGCCACTCCTGGGATCTCAATACGCATGGTTCATGCTTGAAATGAGAAATGTTCTTCAACAAAACACAATGTGCTAGGCAGGTCCTAAAGCCTCCCCACTATATAGGCAGGAAATTACTTTGTCAGTTTTGCCAGCAATAAGAACCTTACCTCTTTTCTTAAGTTCCACATAGCAGCTATCACACACTTTAGCTGCTTGATCTTTGAGGTACTTCATAGGGTACTTGTTTCTTGAACAATTCCGGCACACGATCTGTTCCAGCAAGGAAAAATGCACATAACTATAATTTAAATGTATATATTTGCACATACAAAACAAACACTGTGCGCTGGTTGGGAGAGGAAGATGGATAGTGGAGCAGATATGGCACTCTCCTAAAGCTGTGGCAGTCAAGGTAAGTCTGCTGGCTGAAATGTAATTGCCGTACATTAGCACTGTTGAAAGCCAAGCAGAATTCATCACTGGATTTGGCTGTACACCATTGCTGTACCCATCTCCCCAAGAACTTATACCTTCCCTGCTCATAGTAAGAATCACAGAAAGACCATTTTAATATTACTTCTGTTTTCAGAGCTTTGTTAGTAACATTGTTTTCTTAAGGAAGCTTGTGTGTTCCCACTGTTCCTGTGTAGGTGCAGGCTGATTTTCTCTGTGGAATCAGAAAAAAGATTGAGTAAATGCTTTTTGATACTACCAAAAATTACTGGTAGTTTGACACCAAAAAAAATATCACTGAGGCTAAACAACAGGTATGGTTTGAAACAGGACTGCAGGTCTATGTGTATTTTGACCATCAAGGGAAGGTTGCTGTTGTTCCTCCTAGAGTAATTAGAAACCTAATTATTTAATTTAGCAAAGCCCTAACAGGTTCTGTGAGAAGTCAAATTTTGGTCTTGAAGTTGCTGCAGGTTTGTGGATATTACAGCAGAGGCAGCCAGTGTCCTAGAGGTGTGAATAAAGCCTCCCTGCGAAGCTTGTACAGCTCTTACCTTCCCACAGGCATGGCAATGATGTCGCCTCAAAGTGAGGGTGAAGTCACAGCCACAGTTCATGCACATCATGACGTGGGACACGGGTACCAAAGTAGGAGGCCTCTCTCCTAAGGGTATTCCAAGTCTTTCCCTTAGCTTGAAATCAAACAAGAACAAATGAAGAAGCATCCTCACTTCCAAAGTACACTCAGCCAGTCATGCTCCATCATGTACAATTCGCTTCTCATTTCAGTCTACTTTCACCTGCTAAGATCCCCAATTTTTCTGCTTCCTAATGCATATTGTGAGATACAGCTGCTTCAGCACTATGGCAAATCAGTACAACGGTGCTGTTAAAGCCAGAGTCACAACTGGTAAAAACCTATCTAGATTTATTATTGGTCAGGCGTTAATACTCTTCCACATCAGACAAGGATCTGAGTTGTTGCATATGCAAATTGCAGGTAAGAACATGAGTTAAAGTAATCTTTTTTATTAACAGCTTTTGAATAATATCTATCAATGGTAGCTTTTGATCAAAAAGGGCCTAAAATAGCATTTTTACTTTTTGTCTGATGCATTCTTTGCCTTCTTAACTGGGAGTAGTACAACTGAAATGAACGAGGTAACAATAATGTGCATCAATTAGAATACTGCAGATATTAATGCAGGTATAATACTGGGGTTTGCACTGGCAGTGACTTTATTGTGTGTATGATATTAGTGTAACTAATGGATAGTTTTGTTTTCTTAAAATCTACAAAGTATTTACCTATTTTTAGTTCATCCAAATATTCTTCCTCTGGAAGAAGAACTATTTAAGCAAAGCCCACAGAGTATAGAGTATGATTAACATTTCACAGGCATACAATGAGCTGTAATGAGTTTCATTATTTAAGCTTGGCATACTGGTTGAAATGAAAATATTAAGAACATCTTACCACTAGGAACTCAGTTCCTGTAGGAGTTCTGCTCCTAGGAACTATAACCCTCCTCCTTTCCCCTCTTTCTTTCCCTTCCCCTCTCCCCTTTCTAGCATTGAAAGACTTGGCCTCCTTTTACCTCCACGCTGCTGTGGAAAGTGGAAGTGTTGTGAGCTTTGTAGTCATCTGGGATGTGTCTGCTGATGCAGCTGTACCAGTCATCCCGTTCTGAACAAGAGCTGTGGAATGAAATACAGCAGGGCAGTCAATGCCATGCAGAGCAAGGACTCAAACAAGCCGTTTCTGGATCAGAGGAGAAAAGCTTCCCTTTATGAATGTTTGCTTTTGCCCACTATGTCACTGAACTGTGATAATTTTCCAACCAGGAACAAAATTGACCCTTGGACATGTTCAGCAGGATGCTTAATGTAGATCTATGATTTGGACTGTGACTGAGAAGGAACTGAATGCCCAGAAAATTTTTCAAAGTAGTCTCTGACTTTGCTATAAGCTGCTCAGTCCTACAGCACGTAAGACAATATGCAATGTTTCTTTTCATCATGTCAGCCCTAGCGTTTAGGCATGCTAGGGCAAGTAGTGCTGGCATGAGTTGCTCAGAGTAAGCATGCTTATGCTCATCTCTGCAGTGGGACGCTTAGGTGATCTACATGTTGGGAAATGCAGCAGGCTGTCACCCACAGTAGAGATGTGAATGCTTTCATTTCCCTCTAGCTCCGTCACAGACTATCTTCAGTCTCCTGGCAAGAGGCAAAAGACAGCAATTTGGAAAGTAAGTTGCAGCTATGCATGGAGGCCAGTAGTTCTCCACACTGGCCCCTAGGTGCCCCCTTTGCACCAGGCAAAACAGCGAGCACTTTGCACTCCTCTGCCAGTTCAGCTATCCCAGAAAAGCAGCAGGGGTCTTAGTGCCTGTTACTTCACAGATGCATTTGCACTGTTACAGCCATATGCCATTGTGCCTGTGTTAGCTGGTTTTCCTGCTGTGACTTGAAACTGTGTGCTTCCTGTCATCTGAAACTGTGCAGAGCTTTAGCTGTTCCCACCATCAGTCATGGGAGGGAATGCAACTCAGTGCGGTCTCCCCTCCCCACCTCAAAACAGCCACTCACGTTAAAGATACCCACTAGACTTTGTTGCAAAAATTAACAGTGGCATCACTGCCAGCTGCTGTTCAGCTGTTACTTCCTCACGCTGTTCTCATGAAGGCCACCAAACAAGACATCTGAGAACAATTTGTCTTTAGTGGTCTTAAAAAAAAACACTAAAAAAAAAAAGACAAAAAAGAGGAAATGCCAGGTTTTATCAATGATGTTTGACAGCCTCCCTGTGCACCATGAGCATAAGTCCTTGTCTAAAAAACACCAGCCTCTATAAAGTTTGACAAGCCTGGAGCAGAAATTGGAACAGAAACTCTGAGACAGTGTATCTACTGCATATAGGCTAAACTCTGCAGACTAAGGGACTATGTTACAGATCATCCCTGGCAAAAGTCACGCTACTAGTCAGTCCTTATTACTACCAAAAGTCCCATTGAATTACACTTTCTAAGAAATTTGAGGAATCACAGAATGGTTGGAAGGAGCTTCTGGAGCTTGTCTAGTCCAACCCCCTGCCAAAGCAGGTTCACCCAGAAAAGGTTGCACAGGATGGCATCCAGATGGGCTTTGAATATCTCCAGAGAAGGAGACTCTACCACCTCTTTGGGCATCCTGTTCTGGTGCTCTGGCATCCTCAAAGCACCATGAGAAGAGTCTGGCCCCATCCTCTTGCCACCCGCCCTTTAGATACTGCTCAGCACTGATAAGATCCCCACTCAGTCTGCTCTTTTCCAGGATGAATCGACCCAGGTGTCCCAGCCTTTCCTCAGCGGCGATGCCCCAGTCCCCTTACCATCTTTGTAGCTGCCGCTGGACTCACCAGCAGTTCCCTGTCCTTCTTGAACCAGAGAGCCCAGAACTGGACACAGTGTTCCAGATGTGGCCTTACCAGGGCAGAGTAGAGGGGAAGGATAACCTCCCTCGACCTGCTGGCCATGCTTTTCTTAATGCACCCTAGGAGACTGTTGGCCTTCTTAGGCACAAGGGCATACTGCTGGCTGATGGGCAACTTGATGTCTGTGTCTTCCAGATAAATCACGTTTGAAGCCTGTGAAGCACTAAAAGAACCCCTGGCTTCATCTTTTCTCTAGATCATTATTTATTGGAAATTCTTTTCACTTGAGAATTAAGATATGATTTTTAAAAAAACCAAATTATATCATGGCTTGTGTAGTGATGTAAACTAAAGACACTTTGGGAAAGACAGATAAGAGGGACAATCTGCTATTAAAAGCCTGATAGCTAACTGGCCCCTTTAACCCCTTCTCCACTCGATTAAACATCTTTGGGCAGTAATCAGAAGTTATTAGTGTCTAAATGTGGGAATAACACCTGTCTTCTGGTGAGTAAGATAAATTATGTCAATTGGCACTGGCCTATTCTTGGCTATTTCATTGATTGCATGAAAGCTCAGAATAATTTTTGCTGAACCCCTGAGGCGCAGAGAAGCTCATACCTTGATTCACCATTGCTACATTTGGTTCTTGCGTGATTTTGGGGCTGCAACATGGTCACTGCAGTCTCCTGGACAGCAGGGTCATCCATGGAACAGAGAAACTAGACTGGGATGGGTTTTTGTTACAGTGCTATCACTGTCACTCTGAATTAGCCTTTTAGGGAGTTAACACTGACTGCATTATCCCAGTGCTCTGGTATCTTATATGGGCACCACATGGTTACCCCTGTGTCCACAAAGAACATTCTTGAAATGCAAATAAAGGTGTAAGAGCAGTATGAACCTTCTCCATAATGACTCTGCACTCAGATCTGTTACCAGATCACTGCAAGCCAATAGCATGGCTCTTTGGGTGAGTGAGACGTTTCCAGCAGGAGATGTAAAGACTTTACAGTGCCATCTGCTCGTATAGCCATGCGGACTCCTGAGCTCCGGTCATCCTCATTCTACTGCCTTTAGTCCCTGCCACTCGTGCCTCATTTCCTTGATTGATTCACCTTGTCTCATACAAGTGTGCAGGCACTGTGAGCTTTGGGTTGTGATTGTTAATAACTGGCCTTCAGTGCAGCCTTGCAGCACCTCTGTATGAACAGTAATCGTTTAGGGACACTTGAAGCCTTTCTTGTACTTTTCTGTCTTTGGTGCTCTTTTTGGTGAGTGTTAACAGGCCACGGATGTGCAGTGGGGTTAGGAGAGCAGGTTGTCTCATTGGTATCTCATCAGCTCTGCCAGCCAATACAGAAAGGGAGAGGAAAAAGTGTTCTTGAGTGACTTATGGGCAGATTGGTCCCAGAATAAGCAGCACAAGGACGGGAAAGGGGCTCTGTCCCAGTGCTCTGATAAGAGTCAGTCTCCGTCTGGCTGTTATCAGAAGGGCGACCTTAGTCTCAGGCCCTGGTTCTATCTACTCTCAAAGAAACACAGCTTGCAGTGGCCTCACATGCTTTGTTTAGGCTAACTAAGCACAGGCTTGATATGAGTACAAAACACAAAGAAACAACATAACAATGCAAGCGGAACATCCCAAGTTTCCCACTAGGGATGCCAAAGGGGACATGCAGCAGTTATTTCCCCTCTACAATAAAGAAGGACTGTACACATCCTGCTTTTGTAACTGGCAGCAGGTAATTCAGAAATACTGTGTGTATATTTTGAAAGCTGTGATGAGTGTGCAGCTCTACGAAAATCTCAGATATTTTCTTATTTGCTGGTTATAAAAGGAAAGAGACAAAAAGGTTTTGACAAGTATCTGAGTACTGCCTACAGATGGCAAGTGCTCTGGGAAGGATGAAAACTGCACATTCTGATTCTGTATAAGAAAGTGTCCTCCCTCTGTGTCTTTCTATTGTACTGTGTAATTTAGGTCAGTCTCCTCTGTTTCCATCCATGCTGTAGCTGGAGACTGATGGTGGAAAAGTCAGTACTTAAAAGCACTGGAGACTTGTTATTTGGAAGGCTTAAATTTTAATACCACTGCTAATGTGCTATGTCTTTTGTAGTAAACTATATCTGTAAATCAAGCCAGCCACCCTTTTGCTGTAGCTCTTGGTAAATTTGCAGGGTAACTCTGGGCTAGAAGCATGACAAAAATATAGTACACCGCTATCTTCTGATCAGAAACTGACTTACAGTCTCTTTCTGGCATTAGGTTGTGATCCCAGGACAGGCATCCAAAGTCTCAGTTGCAATCAGTTCTAGCACTACACAAACTCTTTAGTGAAAATCCTTTTACTAGAAAGACCCATGAGGCTGCCAGTAAGGTTTAATTTTGGCTTTGTCATTTAAGCACTATGAAATGCTTTTATATATATTGCCTTAGGTATTATCTGGCAGTTTTGCAACCCTAGTGGTGTAAGGTAACAAGTGAACTTATAAAAGGGAAATATAACATAGTCCTAGTGTCACAGGAAAAAAAAGTGTGAAAGATGATGGAAAGGACTCAGGCTTCTTAGTAACAGACTTTCTTCTCTTTCCTTTCTCTTTAGGATGTCATCAAGAGCTGACTTCTAATTGTTACTCAGTGTATGTGTTGAATGAGTTACAATTTATGAGCTTTGCATTTATAATTAGTATAATCAAGTACTCAACCATTGTCTGTCACAATAGCACAGACTGAAATTGAGTTAAAAAAGAATAAGCCACCAGTTAATCTTGGGTATTGGTTAGACTAATCTAGAGAGAGAGCTCTAGCACGTAACCCCTCTGCCATGGCTGTTTGGGGACAGTACCTTGCTGACAGGGTCAGGCAATATTCATCATATTCAATCTTGAGGACGTTTTGGGCTTTTTCTGTCACTGGACGGCTGACCTAGAAACAAATGCCATGAATATAAATGCAGGCATGAGTTAAACTGTCTATAACCAGTACATTGTACAAGTCTCGGTGCATATGGATCTATGATGTCCCAGCCATCTGTTTCATATTTTGATGCAAAGAGATGGGCAAGTAGGGTTTTCTGTCTTTTGTATTGCTGGTGTAATGAAGTTGGTAATTTCAATACGGTGCTGGTGCTAAAGGAAAAAAACCCAATCATTTGATCCAACTATAAAGGTAAGGATAAAGTATCAATCCGACTTCAGTTTTAACATGACAAGCTTAGGAGATCTTTAGTCTGACAAGTGGCAGAGCATTTGGGGCAAAAGTTTTGGCTATTTTTGGAATGAATGAAAATAACTTTCTTCCTCACATGCAGACATTGTACAGTGAAGCACTTAAGTGAATGCTTGTCTGCAGCAAGGCTCTTTAAGAGCAATAACAATACTAAAAAGCTACAACTTGGCTACAACCTTTTTCCTGACATTTATTATATTACCATAGAATCATGGAACAGTTAGGGTTGGAGGGGACCTTAAAGCTCATCTACTTCCAGCCCCCTTCCATGGGCAGGGACACTTCCCACGAGATCAGTTTGCTCAAAGCCCTGTCCAGCCCAGGCACTAGTTGGCAACTAACAGCAACAGCCACTCAGGAGAAACATAGCTTTACAGTACTGATATGTTGTTATTAATGAGTGTCTATTATGCCAGTGACTTAGTGTTCCACACGTGCCCCAACAAGTACCTGCTCTGCAACACCTTTTCACGTAATGGTAGTGTGTTCTGGCGATCTCTACACCAGCTGGGAACCCATAGATCTTTTTAGACTATCAGGTCTCTGGTGTGATCAGCCTGCCAGCTTTTCATAACAACTCAACCCACTCATGTAATTCTGCTGGAAGTAATGATTAGTAATTCTCATCTCGCATATTTTCTAGATACCCAAACCCCTGACTTGTCACTTCAAGCCCTCTTTCACATAAATAAAACTTGGCATATTGGCTATAGAACAGTCATGAAGGTTCTTGTCAGGAGGCATGTAATGGATAGCTAGGCTTAAGAAGCAAAGACCCCTCCAGTCCAGTATCTCCTGTTGCACAGGTACTGGTGCCAATGGATATTTAGGGAAGGATTGTAAGAAGAGGACAATTGTGTCCTGTTTCTGTAATCTGCAGTTTAGAAATTTACTGAAGAAGTGACTGTGTTTATATAATTTCATGTAATAACTCCCAATACACCTTTTCCCCATGAAGTTGGCTAATCACCTTCTGAACCCATTAATGCTTTTGATGAAAACATGACAACCAGGCAAATGAAAGCGTATGTAAATTCTGAGTGGCAGCAGTTTAAAACCAGGCAGACTAAGCCCTAGTGAATATGTCGTAGGGAACAACCATGTATGGTCTGGAGACACGAAGAGAGGACTAGCCAAAATGGGATAATAAATCTTTTCTGTCTCCAGTTTCATGATCAGATGGTAAAACTGATTTTGGCTTGTATTATTTATGTAGCCTGAATAAGGCTGTTGTACTAAGTAACAGCCTTATAGATAATCTTTTGTGTGTTTGCTTTGTATTATTTTTCCTCTGTCTCTTGTAAGAAGCAAGAGAATCCCCTGATAACAGGTCCATCACCTGTTTCTCTTTGCCTTCAGCGGGATATGACACATAAACCAGCAAAGCACTAACAGCCCACTGTACAGTTTTAATTCCAGTCTATAATACAGAAGAGGCATTACCTTCATGCCTGACACAGCCAAGGTGTTTTTCAGTCGGTATTTGCCATCCTTCTGGGGATATGTGTACAGCAGAACATCATTCATCTATATGAAGAGAAAGACAAAATCAATAATCTGCAATATGGCTTGCAGGCCTGCCCATTACTCCTGGGGGGGATACACGGAACAAGCAGTAACTTGATGAAGTGCTAGGACTGTTCCTAAAGACAGGCCCAGGCCACACAGCTTACATCAAAGCCTGCATTTCTACAAAACTCTGGGGAGTCTGCATCCAGGACTTTGATTTCTTCCCATTTTTGATTGTTGCTAGTGGCTAAGCAAGTAGATAATCAGGTCTGGTTTATTCAGCTTGGGTGCAACAGCTGCTTGTTTTAAGGGTAATGCCATGTTCAAGTTGGAAAGGTAGGTCTGCATGTTCTACCTGCAATACCAGCTAACTGCCCAGGATGCTGCAGCTCTGGCTCTCTGAGGGTCCCCTACAATGAAGCTGCAATGAAGCCAGGGGTAGGGCTGGGCTTCAGAGACTTCAATTTTCTGGGCAAAAAGGAAGTGGAGGTCAGAAAAGGTGCCATGGTCTGGAGGAATGATTCAGGGAGGACTGGTTTGATATTTGAGAGCGGTAACTACTTCACTGCTAGTAAAACTCACCTAGACATATAACAGCTTTGGTGACTTTGTAGGCTGCATCAGAGACCGTGGAAGGGGGAAAATGGGAAAATTTTTTATTTTATGAGGAAAAGAAATCTGTACCTTAACACCCCAAATATTTCCATAGTTCTTGCAGCTCCTTGCAGAATGTATGTTTTTCAAACAGTTTCATACTAAATGGGATCAGATCTTCTCTTTGCCTAACT
Organism: Nycticryphes semicollaris; assembly: GCA_013400055.1. NCBI lineage: Eukaryota > Metazoa > Chordata > Aves > Charadriiformes > Rostratulidae > Nycticryphes > Nycticryphes semicollaris. The sequence goes on along the minus strand of VXBJ01003881.1, from coordinate 137,704 downwards.
TAATCACAGACATTGTTGCAGCCTTTGTGCCAACAAACAAATAAATGAAAACGCAGAACTGGACCTTGTGGGTTTTTGCTGGCCTCTCCTTCCCTTCCTACTACAAGGAATAGCCATATTTGTGGCCATACCATTGACACAGTAACACTTGTGTGTATGCGTTCTCTGCTTTTCTTGAATGAGCAGATCAACGTTTTCTTACTGTCTTTCCCAGGCCTCTCACGTCAGTACCCATATGCATAAACTCAGGTAGCCCCTTGATTACTGTACTGGGGTACTGTGAACAAAGATGTACAAGGCATAGGCAATACTGTGTGATGCCAGAAACAAGGAATCTTTAATGGAGAAATTCTCAAGAAATTAAAAAGGAGACAGAAACCAGCTTCCCTTGGAATCTGCTGTGACAAAAACATTTAAATATAGCCAACTGGACAGTAACATATATATATATAAAACCACTATATTTTGAAAGAAAGTCTGCGATAAAGGAGACGTAGAGAAAAAGGGAGGAAAATAAAGAGTGATTTGGCAATAAAATAATATACCCTGTATGACTGGAATTGTTGAGGTTTTGATAGTACTGCCTAACCACCTAAAAGCGTTGGTGTGATTTTTTCACTGATTTGCTTTGCTGAAAGAAAAAAACCAAAAAGTGCAGTCTTATGGATGTTTTCTTAAAAGGTCATAGTCCAGCTTTCTTACAGAGCAGGAACAATATTTAAAGCAAAATGACATGGAATTAATACTCATGAGGTTAAATCCTTATCACCTCAGATTTAACAGCAAAACTGTTGTTGCCTTTATTAGGGCCGTGAGTTCACCCATGGACACCAGTTCATTAAGGAGCTATTTGATTCACAACAAATCAACCTTATGTGCATCAGCTGCCCATCTTTTAAATGCAGATTCTCATTAAAGTGAAGCAAAAGATACTGAAGACTGACTTTCCCCAAAACTTTTATTTAAAATTTTACTACTTTTAAAAATTGAGTTGAGTTTACTGAGTAGGATCAGCCAAAATTTTTGTGGAAAATGCTGAAACATTTCATTCTAACGTTTTAACAAAAAGACTCCCATGTTCTCCTGCATTGGCCACTCTAATGTGTATTTCTCCATGTCCTTCCAGTAAGTGTTAACTCATGCAGAGTTTAAGGATCTTTTAATAGAATGCTTCTCAACTGAGGATATAAAAGCATACTATCAAGTGAGGCGTCTCATGTTCTCTTCTCAGTAGTAAAGTGGAGTATTTACTCCTTTTGTAACAACACAATGGAATTTCCTTAGACCAAGGTGACAAATGGCTTGCCACAGAGTTTTTCTGTGATTTACTTATTGCTCCATAAATTACCCTTCATGCTAACATTAATCCAGTCAGCATAGGGACACCTGCACCGTACTGACCACATGATGATTCCCAGTTTAACCAGGGCAATGCATAACTAGAACATTCATTATAACCTACAGTACTCTGAGTATGTAGGATGGAAGGTAAGGTAGAAAAATGTAGCAAATGTAAACCTTTAAGTGAAAAGCAGATGAAAGCTATTTTCATTATTTTCACTAGTAGCAACTAGGACTCCAGCAGCCAGGTGGGAAAAAGATAAAAAGGCAGGCAGACTTTATTGCTAACATTAAGAGAATACTCTGCAAAATAAGAGAATACTAGTGAAATACCTTATTTGCCTGGTGATTCTGCTATCTCCTGAATGTTCAAAAGATTATATGAGAAACAGGCTTTCTCAGGCACTCATCAGTGCTCCTCCTTAAGGCTTGTTTCAAATGACAAGAAAAGGTAACTAGTTATGGGCACTAAGCCCAAGGAAGTGAACTCCTAAGAGAAATTGTCAAGATTCTGGCATAATGTGCTACTGGGTTTCTTGAACAGCAAACCCCATTTATTTTATTTATTTAAAAAGTTATATATTTCTTTAATAAGCAGCCCATTCTTTTATTACTTATTATTTCAGATGACACTCCAGTGCACACCATTGTTACCATATCCCAAGGTATTAATATCCCAAGGTTTTATTAAACATTAATGATGATTTTGCTTTATAATTGCCCATTGGAGGGTTTTTTCCCTCCTCCTGTTTTTCTCCCCCACCGTATATAGAGATGGGCTGTGACACTGAGGTCCCATCAGCCACAGCTTGACACAATGAAATTATGACGAATATTTCAAAGCTTCCTAACAAGGCATACGTATTCATGAAGAAAGAAGGGATTTGCACTTGCTGCTGTCTCCTTTGCCACTGGAGACCTGAGTGAATGGTATGGACAGAACGAGCATCAGTACCAGTGGTTTCATGCATCCTCCTGCTTCACACTGCACACTGTTCCCTGAAGCAAAGAGGACTGGGCCATGGTAAAAGCTGATCTTGCAGCCCCTCAGGAATCAGGGTTCGACCCCCAGGGGAGTTCCCAGAAGTCCTTGGGCTTCCGACCCACTTCCTGCTTGCCAGAAAACTTTCGAATAGTTGAGATGTCCAAACTGCTCAGATATTGATATAT
>VXBJ01003881.1:108034-134991 GCA_013400055.1 Nycticryphes semicollaris | reverse complement strand
TACGTGTTCCTATTCTGCACTGCTCCATGCACACACGTAGTCCCCAAAATAACACTTGACAACACACAGAAAGGAGACGTCTGCTCTTTCATTTTCTTTTTTTTTTTCTGTTGCTACTTTTCTTTTTATAATCTCTGTTGTGATGGGAATCCAGTAACATTGGGGGTCAGTAAAAGTTTTCTAAACTAGTGTCCATAATTTATTGATCCAAACAAGTTTATCAATGTCATACTGAACTGCTGGCATCCATATGTAATGTACACTTAAAAGTTCCTACCATGTGTTTGGTTTTTCTGAATACTTTAAAGGGTAGTTCATTATGAACCCTGTAATGTTCTATTCAAGCCTGTGTTAAACATCCCTGAGTGTCAGTGGAGCAGCCTGAAAGTGTGCTAGTACAGCATTTTCCAAGCTCTGACTCCCAAAACTCCTCTACTCCAGCCGTGCCAGCTACAGCATTAAACAGTCTCCCGTTTGATAGCAGCTTCCCGCACCCCACTTGCAACACAAGCAGCCTTTGTAGGGAAATTCTTGGAAGGGTGAGATAAGAGACAGTGTCTGAGTTGCAAAGTCCTGTGGTTGGAAGGCAGTTAGGGGGCCTGCCAGTGTCAGCAGCCCATACTGTGCCGCAAAGAGGCCCCAACATCCTTGTAAACAGAGACTGGACTCAGGAAACAGGCGCACAGCAAAACTCAGCAAACATCCTGCCAGGAAACACCAGATTCAACAATACCATCAGCCTCTACAAAACAGCCAGCTCAAGTAGCCTTGTGATACATACAACACTCACCACAGAAACGTACACATCAAAGGCCCCTAAACGTGTGTCCTGCACACTCATGCTTGTACGGGCTGTGTGCAGGCATACAACACTCCTTATGGACATATGTTCAGAGGCCAAGCACCATCAAAGCACACCCTGAATGCACAGGCCGAGTAGGAGTCTGGCATGCACCCACTTTTTATTGCATATTCTAAGAATTTAAGAAAATGCTGTTCATGTAAAAATCTGTTTTGGATAGCTAAGGTAAATACACTTACTCCATCCAAAGCTAAACCAAACTACATCTATACATGTTAGCTTCTGGTGATCTTTTCGAGTGGCAGCTGATGTGGAACATCAACAAAAAGGCCAGTTCTGAAAGTTTTGTTTGATTAATACGTTACGACAAATTCTTATCCTACCTGAGTTTTGCCAGTGGCTTCAAAGGATGATGATATGGTCCTTAGAAGACTAGGGCTTTTAAATAAATGTGGAGTTTAAGACAAAGTGTTTAGGAGATTGTTCTAATCTTGAGATTTAGCTTAGGCTTTTTTTTCCACGCAGCACGTGGATTGGGCCAGATGTGCTGGCAGAGGAAAGGACATGTTCATGCTGACCTTGACTGTTACAAAAAGGTGTTGGCAGTGATGGCTGGTACGGCCTTAAGACTGATGCAGTAAAGATACTATATGCCAAGATGAAAACATGTTGCCATTGCTATGCAGCAGTTGTCTTCATGTATCCACAGGATAAATAGTCCATTAAGCAATGCATGAGTGGTGGTGGCATGAGTGGTGATGACACAACAGAGAATCCACAGCATTAGCAGTGACAAGCAGATAATGCAAAACCATTCAGGTGTTAATGCAGGAATTACCATATTCCACAGTGACTCACTTTCCTGCAATTTCACCATACATGGCATTGCTCTGCAACCTGAGGAGCTTTCAGGGTAGAGGAGACTGAGTAAAAAAAATCACTGAAACCAAAGGCAGATATTTGCCAACAAGTTTCAAACTATTTCCCAGATCCCATCACCCCCATCCCACCCCAACAGGAGACATAATACAGGAATTCCAAAGTGGTTGCAACTTTAGTGGAAAGAAGTCAGTTTTCTGTGTCTCTTGGTTCTTGAAAGTGGCTACTATGGTTTAGTTTAGCTCCACCACATACTTTGCATGACAGCACATTTGACTTGCAATTTTTGCAGTAGGCTTGTGGACCCTCGTGAAGGGTATTCCAGCTAACTGATTAAAGGTTCATTTTTCTTAACTATATCTTGGAAGAATTTTGCAAACTGACATTGAAAACTTGCTCTAATCAACAGGAAACTGGAGGCATGTGGTCAGAGGGACTACATCGAGTCAATGCAGTTACCAGCTAATTTACATAGATGTGGACAGCAGGAACTAAAACCTAGGCCTTGGGCTTCAAAGATACAAATCCCTCCCAAGTGGGTCCAGAGAAAGCTTTCATAAACTTCAGCAGTAGGGTGTGCTCTGTTCCTTCTGATCAGATCTCCTAAGGCCTTAGGCTGGACTTTGAAGTGTGAAGCTTAATTGCTGAGAGTATTCATGAGTTCCATCCCCCTGATCACCCTGGAGACTTGCACTCCTTTGCAAATTAGGGCCTAGTCAGGGCTGTATGAAGCTGTGGTGCAAAGGGAGGGCTGCACAGCCCACGTTCCTGTGTCCAAGGCCGATGGGACACGTGTGACAAGGGCTACAGCCCCGTCGGCAACAGAAACTGACTCACTGCATCACTGCTGATGGCTAATGATTTGTGGTCTGAAAGCTTCTGCCAGGGTTCAGGCCTGCATAAGCGCAGGAGAAGAGACGAGAAAGACAGTAAAACAAAAAAGAAATCTTACCAAGAACAAATGCCGAGGGTGCCTGTTTTTGCCAGAGACTTTCATCAGTGTTCCCTCTTTAACGAAGATCTGTAGGAGAAAACAGTAGATTGTAATCTTGAGACTTCGCATTCTGAATCTTACTAAGAAAAGAGAACATTGCTCCTGGGGGAAGAGCTACTCGAACTGCTTTCATCAGCACAGGAACAGATAGATACCTCAGGACTTGCTTCTAGCCTTACTCCTTATGATTTGGCTTAGTCTGTTCCTGGGTTACCCCTCCTGCTCTTCATGGCTTGCACTTGTATGAGAAATGGGCTGGAAACCCACTGGTCCTGAGCCCACTGCTTCTGCACTGTGAACTGTGCTTAGAGGTGACTCACAGTCTGTAAAGCTAACATATAATGGGCCTCAGAAAAGAACTCCTGTCTTTAAAAATCCTCTAAAATAGGCCAAAAAGAAAAGCTTTTTATGTCCAAATCCAAATAACTATGCCTGCATACATAATCTGTACGTGTTTTCAGACATAATACTTGGTCCATATTGTTACTATGTCTGTAAGTGTAGGACTATGTGTGTAAGCAGCTTAAACCAGCATACCATAAATTGATTGCAGTAACGTGAAAATAGAATAACAGAAGTATATCGGTGGAGTAACTGTCATCTACTCTTTCTGGATGGAGAACAGAATCTGGTGTAGTTTTCTGCTCCATAGCAATTTATTCGAAGAGACCAATGCCACAAATTCTGTGTGCTGGGCTTTGCAGAATTTGTTAAAGCAAGTGAGAATACTGATGTTAGAACTGGCAGATGTGCTCGCCAGGCCTCTTTACATTATTTACTTGAAGTCATGGCTAACTGGGGAGGTCCCAATGTACTGGAGGGTAGCAAATGTAACACTCATCCACAGGAAGGGCAGAAGGGAGGATCTGGGAAACTGTAGACCTGTCAGTCTGACCTCAGCACCAGGGAAGGTCAGGGAACAGATCATCTTGAGTGCGATTACAAGCCCTGTAATGGACAACCTGGGGATCAGGCCTAGTCAGCATAGGTTTATGAAAGGCAGGTCCTGCCTGACAAAACTGATGTTCTTCTATGACAGGGTGACTCAATTATTAGGCGACAGAAAGGCTGTTGATATAGTCTACCTAGACTTTCAAAAAGCATTTGGCACTGTTCCCCATAGAATTCTCATGGAAAAACTGGCTGCTCATGGCCTNTACAGTCATCCCTCAGCAGAAGTGAGCTTGCTGTGTGCTCTAGGCTTTGTCAACTGCAGACAAGCGGCTGAACATGAGCCAGCAGTGTGCCCCAGTGGCCAAGAGAGCCAGTGGCATCCTGGCTTGTATTAGCGATAGTGTGACCAGCAGAAGTAGGGAGGTGATTGTCCCCCTGTACTCAGCACTGGTGAGGCCACCCCTTGAGTACTGTGTCCAGTTTTGGGCACCTCAGGACAAGAGAGATCTGGAGGTGCTGGAGTGAGTGCAGAGGAGGGCAACAAAGCTGGTGAAAGTCCTGGAGAATAAATCTCATGAAGAGTGATTGAAGGAGCTGGGACCTGGGACTGTTTAGTTGGAGGAAGAGGAAGCTGAGGGGAGACCTCATCACTCTTTACAACTACTTGAAAGGACATTGTAGAGAGGTTGGTGCTGGTCTCTTCTCACAGGTAATTAGTGACAGAACAAGAGGGGATGGCTTCAAGCTGCAACAGGGTAGTTTAGACTGGACATTAGGAAAAGATTCTTCACAGAAAGAGTGGTCAGACACTGGAATAGGTCGCCCAGGGAGGTGGTTGAGTCACCATCCCTGAGTGTGAGTCGTTGAGATGTGATGCTGGGGGATATGGTGTAGGGGAGAACTTTGTAGACTGGGGGTGATGGTTGGACTTGATGATCTCAAGGATCTTTTCCAACTTGAATAATTCTATATTCTATGATTCTAGAGACAAGTTAGAGGTTGACTGCAGCATTTGGCCGATGAGGAGTGTGCATGCCTTGGAAACTGGTTCATGAGTTTTGCTAAAGATATTGGTGGACTAATGGGAAATGGAGAGTTGCAGAACTCAAGAAAGAAATATTTTGAGTGTAAAGGCAGACTGGAGCTGAGGAAACTGAGAGGTTTGAAAGCCAGCAGAAGAAATTTGCTTTTGATGTGGATGGCAAGACAGAGCTATACACTTTCCCACATTTCTGTTCATGTGTTCCCTTAAAATGCTGTCTTGCATTAAAAGCACTGCTGGGGAATGGTGAGAACAAAAATTTGAAAACAAATAATTTCCCCTGATTTAAGGTTCTTACTCAGCCAAATAAAACTCTGAACCTTCCCAGGCTGCAAGTGATTCCTGCTAGTGTTGCAGCCTTTCAACAGGAGTACATAGGGAGGAAAACAGCAGCTCCATCAAAACACACGAGACACGGGGTAGCTGAGGACAGCTAGAGTGAGAAGTCAAATAGCTGCTCTGTGTAAAAGCAGGGGCAACGCATGTCTTTCCCAGCCTGAGGGTCTCAGCACATCTCTTTGCATGCTGCCAGGGTGATGGCTTTTTACACAAACCAGTGCTCCAACTCTTATCACAGTAGCTCAGTAAACCCCACCTGTAGGCGTCTGAAATCTGGCCATCCACACAATCGGAGATAAAGCTGGCCGGAAACAATGCCCTTATCAGCACAGGTCTGCCTGCAGCACTCACCCTTCCTGGCTGGAGGAGGCTGCTCTGCCCTCTCACACTGTGCTCGATGTGTACCAGCTTCTGCAAGTTTTCCTGGGGGAGAGAAACAGCTTTTAGGAGACTGCATGACAACAGGTCTTTAGGTAAGCAGGGAAACCTTCCCTCACCCCTCCTCACCATTTTATTTCTCTAAAAGCAGTATTTCAGTATTAGGTTTTGGAGAGAACTGAGCCCAGGGATTTTACACCCAGAAAGTCTTCTTCCAGCCTTACCGGTATTATAAAACTTCATCACCTGCATTTGCATCTGCTGTGATCTTCTACACTCCTATTACCTCTGATGCCTCATTTCACCTTCAAAAGAGCCTGCTAATTCCATATGGTGTTTATACATTGGCCCCTTTGCTGACTTTCTTGCTCTGGGAACCAATAAACTGGAAGCAAAGGACAGTATCTGCTTCAAAGGCCTGTGCATTAGTGGCATGCCACAGATAATCCAAAGTGTGCTTTGATACTATAAGACTGTTGCTAGGATTATCTGGAGGTTTACATTCTATGATAATGGATTAATTGCTTTGCAACAGGGGATTTAGAAGGTTAACTAGTAAACAGGTAATGAAGCTGCATCCCTCTTTTGATGCTTTGCAAGGATCAGGAAGTTCATTATCAAACTCTGATACTTTTAACTGCCTACCTGGCCTTGCAGCACAGCCAGTCAGTGAGCACTGGCACGTGGCAGTGCCCATTTTTATGAATTTATCTATGAAGATAGTAAATAAAATTAATCCAGCTAAGCCTGTGCTCTCTAAAAAAGATGGTATTGGAGGAACATACAAGGGAGGAAGAAGGGATGTCCGTACCTTTGCAATACTGCTAGAGTCTTTTCAAGCCTGCTTGAATTTAGCAGGTGAGGTTGTACTTAGGATTCAGCTGTGGTTTTATCTGATTAGAATAGTAAAATGGGCTGCACAGCAGCAATGAGTCAGTGCCGCAATGTGTCTACAATTTGTGAATCTCTGGTCTAGTTAGCCATTGTATCCTAAATCCTCAGTCACACACCCAGATAAACCACAGACTAAGGACCATATTTGATATGGCTTCATGACCTGGCAGCCTTTGACTACATTTTTCTGCTATGGCAGATTATGGTCTGTTTTCCTCTGCTCCATTGACAGGCATTAAGGTATCCCTGGGCTTAGTTAGACTTGATTAGATCATGCAATGTATCTGCTGGATACAAATCAGTGCTGTCCGTGGAATCAGCTAATTGAGAAAGCTATCACAGATACCAGAAGGAGCATATCCACGTCAACATGATGATCTGTCAAGGCTAATTTACCCTGGATTTCAGCTAACATAATTAATGTACCTATCTCAGCTTGCTTTTTGAGATAAGCTGAAATACCTCCATATGTTACTGCCGTAGTGAAATATTACACTTGTTTAGCATGAGTCTAAGTTTAGCTCTTAATCAGTAACTGCATATCAAGCATATGGAAACTCATGCAAGCCTTGACTAGCACAGGGCTCTGTTGTGACCATGCAGTATAACTGGCAGTTAACACATTTTCAAGAATTTCAGCCGTCAAGTATCTCTTTGGCAATGCAGGATGTAAAAAATTGATTTTTTCAGGTCACTTCTAAAATACTGTAGGCCAGCAACATGGAAACAGAATGCATAAACTAAAAGCACAGGAAATACCGGGGAACGTGGGACAGCTGACACTTGCAAAAGACACTTGCAAAGGACCTTCCATTCACTAAAGGGTATTTTAGCCCTAGCAAAACTTGTCAAATTGACAGCTTCCATAGTGGAAACCTGCTCCTCATGTGCAGAAAAGGCAGTGCCCTCCTGCAAGCACGCTCATGGTCAATGCTAGTGCTACTTATTGGGGTTTCTATGAGAGTGAGAGAAGTTGCTGTAGCTCAGCTACACCTCAGCTTTCCCTAGGGCTGCTGGCAGAGGCGCCTGCTGTAATGCTGATGTTTGCAATATGGACACATGTTCACCAGGAAATGGACAGAAATGTATCAAACTCATTTCCTGTAGGAAGTCACACAGCCATCACATGTGAACCACAGGGTTTTATGTGCAAATGTGGGCGGCTGAGGGGGGTGTAGATTCCCTACCCCTAAAATTTCCTGTTTCTATAGTTTCTTCATTCTGCTTAAAACTATCCTCATACTCCTTTCAAATATCCTTCATGAGATACGATTAAAACATGAAAACAAAGCTCCACTCAGCTAGTACTGCAGATGTAGGTAGCTGAAAGCCTTCTCTGGCCATTTTAGTAGTGAACTGCAGCTTCCATCATCATATCATTAAGTCTGTGCAGGAGGAACGCCTCCCCAGGGAATTCACCAGCTGTTAATAGCAACAATGATTTATAGCCCTTAGCATCTCAGGGGCTGTAACAGATTGTAGAAGTGCGGAGAGCAATACAAACCCTGCTTAGTTCAAGTACTGAATGTCTCCTAGAGTTACAGACAGACTTGACGGTATGTGGTGATGGTATGCCTTATGCCTCTATTTGCACATCTGTGAATTGCAAATAATATTTTCCTGGTCGATTAAAATGCTGTGGAGATAGTTAGTATCATAATATGTCTGAAAGTCTTGGGTTAATAGTTCCTAGGGAAAAACTGCTGGAGTGTTACTGTCATAAAACCAGAAAAGCTAATAATGAATCATTGAGATTCTGCAGAAAATGTAGATGATAATTCAGTGCTCCCGTCAGATTTTTGGAGTGTAGTTTGATGAGTTGATAAGTGGCAGCAGAAATCTTTCCCATTCCAGGTACATGCCAAGTCTAAATTATTGCTTAGAACTTCAGCCAGGTACATGATGAGTTATTAACGCTCTGTCTTGAGTGGCATTTTTGAGTTTGTTCTGTAATTACAGTAACTTCTTAAATTTTTTGCATTATTTAAAATCTGAGAGACAGAAAGAGCCTGTTGGTTGTGGCTTTTGTGAATGGGATAGTAATTCACAAGAACAACCTCTGATTTAGCAGATTATTGAACTTGATTCTCATGAACCCGCGCCTCCACAAAACCCACAGCATTCCCACCCATGGGAAAGAAGGAAATTTTGTTTCATCTTTGTAGGCCACAGTTTTGAAAAAGAGCAGATGTGCTCTGATGACACAATAAAAATGAAGAGTAAAAATCTATGTGGAATTTGGAATGAAATTGTTCCAACACAGACATTATTAACAACAATTATTATACAGCCTGTGACACCTGTAAAACTCAGATGATATGGTGATGTTCTTCAAATTAAAGCATGGCTTGGTAGAGATAAAATCATTGCATGGTAATGCAACAGAACAAATTTGATTTTGGCCAGTAATTTATGCTTCTAACTTCAGAAAAGTATTCATACAAATCTCTCATAAATCTGAGTGAAATCTAAGGAAGCACAGGCCAAGTGCTGGATCCTGCATTCGGGTCACACCAACCCCCTGCCACACTACAGGCTGGGGCAGAGTGGCTGGAGCTGCCTGGCAGAAAAACACCTGGGGATGTTTGTCCACTGTGGGCTGAACATGAGCCAGCAGTGTGCCCAGGTGGCCAAGAAGGCCACCAGCATCCTGGCCTGGATCAGGAACAGAGTGGTGAGTAGGACTCGGGAGGTGATTGTTCCCTTCTACTCAGCACTGGTGAGGCCTCACCTTGAGTACTGTGTACAGTTTTGGGCCCCTCAGCACAAAAAAAGACACTGAGGTGTTGGCGCGGGTCCAGGGAAGGGCAACAAAGCTGGTGAGGAGTCTGGAGAGTAAGCCTTGTGAGGAGAGGCTGAGGGAGCTGGGGGTGTTCAGCCTGGAGGAGAGGAGGCTGAGGGGAGACTGTACTGCTCGCTACAACTCCCTGACAGGATGGTGTAGAGAGGCAGGGGTCGGTCCCAGGTGATGGGACAAGAGGAAATGGCCTCAAGTTGCACCAGGCGAGGTTCAGATTGGAGATTGGGAAAAATTTCAACACCAAAAGGGTTCTTAAACCTGGGACTGGGCTGCCCAGGGCAGGGGTTGAGGCACCATCCCTGGAGGGATTTCAAAGACAGCTTGACATAGTGCTCAGTGATGTGAGTTAGTGATGGGTTATTGTTTTTTTATCAGTTAGGTTGATGGTTGGACTAGATGATCTCAAAGGTCCCTTCCAACCTAGACAATTCTATGATTCTACGGTTTTAGTACAAAGAATGCTTTAGTAATGGAAAAGTATGATCTTTGCTTTAGGAAAAAGAAAATCAGAATCAAACTTGTTAAAAACTTTGCTCAGTAAGTCGGTGGTTTCAGAGTCACTCTGTAGAGTGGCCAGGTTACATTTCTTTTTATGGCACAACTCTAGGCTTGTTAGATTACGTTCTTCCTGCAACCTACATCTGTTCTTTTGTCTGGGTAACAGAGTAGTGTTTATGTAGTAATTAACTACTAGTTAGTGCTGTCAATGCTGAACTTCATTCAGAATTACTATGTATGAACATCATTGTTTGCCTGTGTCATGTTTTTCTGTTATGCTTATTTCTCTCTCCTTTCCTTCTCCTTCAGCATTATATTTGGCTGTAATGCAACTACCATTTAATCTACAAAGACTTCCCTTCCCTCTTTTGTCCCTATCCTATTTACTATCATGGCTGATGACAAAATAGTTTGTGCTGATACCCAAAATATCTTTAAATAAAGATGAGAGTAGGCAACCAAAGAGATCATTGTAGCTGGTAGTTTACACTCAGCAAATGTGTTCAGGCTGTCTGCTAACAAGTTCACTGAACTCGGTGCTCTGAAACAGCCCATGAACATACGGGCTCTATCTGTGACCTTGGCACACACATCAAAGACAACCTGAGCAGCAGAGATTTCCAGATGTGAGCAGAGGCTCTGGGTTCATTTGCTGCAAGCAGATGCTTCTACTTCTCTAGACAAAGCATGAAAGCTTTAGTTTTAGAAGATGAAGGGCACCTTGGATTTTTATACTTTCATTCTTACTTCCCAACCTGTTGCATAAAAACATCCTTCATCTAGTTGCCCTACTGCATTTCTACTCTGTCACACAGTCTGCATCCACTGCTTCACCCAGAGCTTCCATTCCCCTGCAGCCAGAGGGCAGAGGCATTAAAGGGAATATGCTGACTCAGTGATGCTGGTGCATAGTGTAGTGTGTCCTTCCCTAACAATTCCTGTGCGTTCATTCCTTCAGCCTTAAAATCCTCCCTGAAAACCAGCTCTTGCTAATAACGGTTGACATTTCATTTCTTCCCTTTGTCTGCATTGATGAAAGGCATCTCTTTGTCTCTTGAATTTCACGTTTTGGTGCCCAAGTGATTATTAACAACCCTCCCTCTGCTCAGTAAATGAAACACTCAAGAAGTGAACCAAATGCCATCTGTAATTAACCAGAAGGAAGGAAGTGATGTGGCCTCTCTACAGAGTAACTCTGAAACCATGGACTTGCTGAGCAACATTTCATTAGACTGTGAAGACTGTAGGTACTTCTTTCTCCTTGAGCTGTAAGCTAGGTCTGAGCAGCTAAAGCAAACATGACCCCAGGAGAAACTTTAGCTGCAGGTGTAGGTGGCTAGTATGACAAAAAGAAAGCCACTGCCGTTAGTTATCAAGTTGAATTCCTCTGGAACCTGCTGTATCTGATACAGATCCTCCATCTGACAGTCTCTCTGCTGCCTCCTGTGCCTCCCAGCACTGCTTCTTACTGGTGTCAATACAAAACTCCTGTCGCCTTAGACAAAAAACAGACCTAGAACCTTGGGAACAAATGAAGATAAGACCAACTATCTGCAGTCTATCTTTGCCAGTACCTTAGGATTCTAATAGCATGTAAGAGGTAGTAATAAATCACACTGAGCTTACAGAAACTGGTTGTTACTTTGGAAAACAATATAACTTATTTAGATACCTAATCTGAATTCAGACAGAAGGTCTTGGCCAGTCTATTTGGTTGTGTGATCATTTGCAATGCTATAAACCATGGCCTATTCTTCTGAAGTAAAATGGGATTCTGGAATTGTGGAAAAATGATGTAAATGAACTCAGAATTTCTTTTTGACAGTACATCTGTGATGTCTTCAACATTTCATATCTAAAAGCATGAAAATTCCTGTCTCTCCTTTCGTTGCTCCACATAATCATTTCAGCAACCTGAGGAAGGGGGAAGATTGTGCTGCTTGCTACAGTGACGTACATCTTGCACAGCTGCACTAAAGGATGTAAGACCTACTTCTTGTCTGCAGTACTGTAAACCAGATATGGATAAACCTTTGAGTCTCACCCTGGAGGAGGCTTCAGAATTTAGTAGAGATATGCACTAACTTGAGCAGATGTGCAGAAAAGACACTACTGATCAGTAGAGCATGTGTCAGGGTAGGACTCACCGCTTGGAGCATGCTGTCATTGGCTCGGTCTGTGATTTCAGAAACAACGAATAAGGCAGCTTTGGATGAAGCAAAACAAACACCATAAATCACATAAATGAATTAGAAAATAACCCAAATCCCGTCTGTTTCCAAGGGCATCTTTAAAAAAAATAAAGCAAAAAACATCCCCAGCAGCGGCAACTCCTTTAACTTCTTTGGCACCTTCAGAATACAACTGCCCAGCAAATTTAAGACACAGCACAGTGCTGCCCGTCCCCCTTCCCTTCACTATTCTCCCGTGTGAAACTCTGCATGCTTGTGCTGACCGCGAGAGCTCATGACCTCCCTATTAAGCACGTAGCATGGCACAACATCTTTTTGTGATGTATTCTAGTTGTAGACTTTTGACAATTGGAGTTTGTGGTAAGGATTGGTTAATGTGACCCAATTTTAGCCATCCAAAAGCATAGGAATCTAAAGTGATCAATTTCCCCTTCCTGCCAAGGGAGAGGACAGGTCATCCCTTTCCAACATAAGTGTATGATGTGGTGACATGAATTAACACCTGGATTCTCCACTGGCAAATAACCTGGACCTGGTCCTGAGAGCAATGGCATAACATGGCTCAGGGTCCTTACCTCAAATGTCTTCTTCTGTGGCACAGGGATTTGTTTCTGTGCAAAATCTGGGAGCATGGCAGCTATCACTGGCCAGAAATGTGACAAGCATGTGCTAACCACAACCAGGAGAGGCAATTGTGGGCACAGGGCTTGAGCGTCTGTCCTGGCCTTGTTTAAATTACTCTTGGTCAGAATGGACTGACCTTCAGTCAGACCTTCTTGCTATGAGTTGGTTTGGATTTACACTCAGTGCAACAGAGAGGTGAACTGGTTTAATTAATGCAAAGTTATTCCTGCTTACCCCAGCCTGGAAGCTCCCACTGAGGCCCCAGCTAAACCCTGCTTTGACTTCAGTGGGAGTGAAATGCCTGATGTGTTGGAAAGGATGGTGTTAGCAGCTGAACAGCTGGATTTGTTCTTGATTGTGCAGAACTCATTTTTATGCAATGTCTTTCAAGTTTACTTAGGCTTAAGGATTCCAGAATACAGACATATGATTAAAACCCCCTGGGCTTCTCCAAAGTTCACAGAGCACAGCAGACACACCATAATGCCACACAAACAAGCAGGTGGAGCCATTCCAATTGACTTCACAATGACCAGGGCCAAACACAGACAGAGCCAAAGAGGACTAGGGTTTCCCCAGTGCCTGGAGCAGAACTACAGTATCTGCACTCTGCTTGTGAAGACAATAATTTCTTCTTCTGTAAGTTCATCATGTCAAAACCATAGGGAGCCCACGTTTCAATGAAAAAAAGAAAAGGTTCTTGCCCTAAATAATTTGTCTATATTAGGAATCAGTTCTTATAGGTCTTGCGTCTAACTTACTAACACAAAATCTTGAAAATAATCCTCTTCCATATCCTACCCTGTACCTCTTTAGAAGCAGAGTTAGCAAAGCAGAAATTAATTTCATTTTACCTTGTGTGGCTTCATACTCTGTAGAATCAGGGCAAAGATTATTCAAGTAATCTGTAGAAAAAAATCAAATAAGCACAGATAGCCAGTAATCAGAACACCGATCCACATAATTTGTAGTGTTATTAGCTAAAACATGAAATCCTAATCATAGAATGGTTTGGGTTGGAAAGGACCTTCAGGATCATCTCATTCCAACCCTCCTGCAATAAGCAGAGACACCTCCCACTAGACCAGGTTGCTCAAAAACCTGTCCAACCTGGCTTTGAACACCTCCAGGGATGTTGTATCCACAGTAATGTTCCATATCACTTTATTCCCAAATAATTAAGCGTATATAGCCTCTTTCCAAAGCAAAACTCATCTTTTACTGCGTTCTGCTTTCAGAATCAATGCAAGAACATTGATACAGATTTGAACTCATCATGTAACTTAGCAGGTATAAACAAATAAACAGAGTGTGACAAAAATATTTCCTTGTTTCTCATCCAAGAGAGTCGCTGAGTAGCACATCATTCACAGAATCACAGAATATCAGGGATTGGAAGGGACCTTGAAAGCTCATCCAGTCCAATCCCCCTGCTGGAGCAAGGTCACCCAGAGCAGGTCCCACAGGAACGTGTCCAGGTGGGTTTGAATGTCTCCAGAGAAGGAGACTCCACCACCTCTCTGGGCAGCCTCTGCCAGGGCTCTGTTACCAAATAATTGTTCCCTGAATTAATGGTATTTTCTTATCTGAATGAATGGCGCTGACTGTAATGAGTGACTTTCTGTATTTATAGTAAGTTAATTATATGAATTTTATAGACACAAGAAGGAGACTCTGTTTCTGCACGTGTAGAGTTCAATGATTACTACTGAACATTCTGAAATATGTTCTGTAAAATACACACAGTATAACTTACAAGAACTGTATTTGTATTACATACAAACCTTTAAGTTTTATTTGGACTACTTGCCTTGACTGAAGTATATGAGTGCCACCATTTTAAAAGTCTAATCCTGAAATACTTCATTCTTATTTTTCTGATGAATCCAGGCTCCTAAATTCTGCATCCAAGAACTAGGCCTCTGTGCTGAGAATGGTGCTATGCATGGACATCTGTTCCCCTGAATGTCCTATCCATATATATTTTTCTTTCCAGTACTGTGCTCTCACTGGCATCCTAAAATCTACCAGGCTTTTACATGCATTCAGGAAAGCATCTGCCTGTGCTTAGGCAGCGTTATCCGTCAGGAAGTACTTAGTGTTCCTTTTCACAACTGGAAGCTCTGTCCTTGGCTATGGACATTTAACTGAGTGGGCAACTCCTTTTGGCTGTAGTGCAGTAGTTGGCAACCAATATCCTCATAAAATACCCTTCCTTATCTGGTAGAAACAGGCAGTTATGAACACACAAGTGCATCTGCATAGTTTAATTTTTTTAATGCTGTCTAAAGAATCTGAAGGACTGCACTGTTTCAGACTCACCCTGTCCTAGCAGACAAAGAGGGCCTTGGTTTATTGAGGTAAAGAGCCGAAGGCAGTAAACCTATTTTCTGGAGTATCTTAATCCAGCAGATTTTGCCTCACTACACACAAAAGCTTTCATTTTCCCATACCTGGGACAAGGAGGAGCTCAAGCTGCTTCAAGCATAGACAGAATCTAATCACTGGAGCTGTACTGAAATCCTTCCAGTTCTCTCACAAAATACCATGCTTCATGTTTGCAGTTTACATTGCGGACCACAGGAATGGGCAGAGAAAATGGAGCACAGTGGGAGTATTTCTGGCAGGGATATGCCAAGTCCTTTTCCTTAGATGCAGTATTTGTGTGCGTGCACTAAAGCCACTGTAAGGATGAGGTGAGACTACTAAGTACCGCAGCCCACGAGTCTGGAAAATTGCCCTTAGACACACACAGAGAGGGAAGCAAGTCAGGCAGAAAAAAAGTCTTACTATTGGCACCCGGTGTTCATTTGTATTGTTTGTCCTGAAAAAGCAAAACCAGCTGTGAATAATGAATTGCATCCTTGATCAAAGTGTCTGGAGCAAGATGAAACTGCTGCTAATCTGTGCTGTGAATAAAAATTTCATACGGTCACTTTGTTCTGCTGCATTTATAGGAATCCTTTTTAATATGCTGTGCCCTTCATCAGCTGTTGAGTATGGGCAGGGTTTATGGCTTCCTTTTCACTGTCCCACGCATAACTCATCTTGCATCCCTCTCCACCCCCACACATACTCCCAAAGCATTTCTCCATCTTTATGTCTGTGGATCCCTGCTCTTTTGCATTCTGAGATGACTAAATTACTTGACATCATTGAGATTCGTTGTTGCATTTCACCATTTGCTTCACCAACCAGTTCATTAGTTACAAACCTGAACTTCACAATTCTTTCTAGGGGCCACATCCTGCTCCACAAAGTTTGCTCCTCTCCCTGGCTCAGACTTGCTAGACTCACTGTGGCTTACAGAGCCACCCCAGGGAACACAACCCCCCTTGGAGAGACTCCAGGTAGGAGTGGTATATATGGTCCTGAATATTTCAGGAAGGTGTTACTCTAAATGTAAAATCTGTAAATGCACTGTTAATGTAAATTTGGATCTCTGCCTCCTACAATGCAGAGAAATTGGACTGGGATTTTAAATTAAAGTTATCACTAGCCTTAGGTGTACTGTACATGGGGCTTAGGGTGCAATAGCAGGTACAACTGGTTTGTTGATGGAGCAGAAGGAGCTGGTGCTTGCCACTTCCATACAGGATGCAGTGCAGAGTCCCCTGGCTGGAGACTACTGTTCCCTACTGTCTCTGATAATTGCCCTTGATATAAAGAAAATCAAACATGTTTGTTGGCAGTGAGGCTTAACTCTGCCTCTCCTAATTCACAGAAGGAAAAAGCCAAGAAGAAACAGCTAAAAGCACCTGACTTCACGCTTTTTGGTGACCTTTCAGCATGGTTGTGCTGAAGAAGTTCCTGCTGCTTCCCACGCTCCCTGATATTTCCTGAATCCTGTATTAAGCATATTGGAGTTCCCAGGAAATTTCACACACTGCTTCAGCGCTATTTTAACTATCCTGGCATCAATGGGTGGTAAAGTGAAGGCACAGAACACCATGGGAGGGTTTCGACTGAGTACCTTTGAGAGTGATTTTACTGACCTGTGAGCAGCACACGGTACTGGAAGACTCGCTGTACCACTTTCAAAAGCTGGTGTTTCACACTCTGAGGGCTGCCACCAGAGCTCTGCTGTCCTCAGTGGAAGGGAAAGGAAACACAAAGTTCAGGGCTGTGTGAGTTCAGCAGCAAACTGTCATCACCACCTGATGTGTACTATGAAATTTTGCTACCTGTTGCATGCACAGATTTCATTGAATCTTTGTGACTACAAAGAAGTATTGTAAACGGTTTATTTTCTATGGTATCATTCACCAATAGTTTGGTGGTGAATTTAAGTACAAAACCCAGTTGAGTTTCATGGTGTTGCAATGTTCGTTGACCAACATTTCTAAAGTGTTTGCCACTTGTGAAGGGAGAAAAAGAGAATAGGAATGTAACTTATTTAAAGGAAGGCTGGCAAGAGATTTCCAAGGCAAAAGAGATGTTTCATGTTACTGTATTACTCCTCTAATTGGCTGACTGCTCTCACCAAATGTGCATTCAGGGTTGTGCTGAGCATTCCCAGTCCCCTGTATTCAACTCAAAGGTGCCAGAAATAAGATAAGGCCCTACATTATGTGTTTGACTGGAAAGCTAATGGTTGACATGCTTTAAAAAGAAAAACAGGAAAGGACTGAGAGATACTTCCCCCTCATTTGTGTGCATGTGTGTGCATGCAAGAGGGTAAGAAGTCACAGAACTCACTGATTCTAGGACAAGCTCCTACTGATGGCATCCTAGGCAAAGCCTCATTTGCTTTCTTAGAAATAAGAGCTAATTCTCAGGGTTGACACCTAAGACAGCAGCGTACAGGCATGTGGCTGTGAAGGATGCAGGGCATAAAGGCTTTCAGTAGAAAGTCTGCATTTGCCAAGTCCATGTGCAGAGCAATGTGAGCCACGAGCTTCTCTCAACTGCTAACAGGAAGTAATTGTGGTGACTGCAAGGTATCCGCTTGCAAAGGCTGAATTCCAAATGTCTTTTGAAATTCACTGTTATCCTTAATATTGGACATGTGCTGCAAAGAAAAACACAATCCATACCCCACAGAGCTGGCATTCTAAATAACCCTTAAGGTCCCATCACTTATTTATCCTTACAGCCCCTCTGCCACCCAAAAAACCATATTTATTTATCTTACCAGATAAGATAATAAGAAACGGGTTCTAGACCCACAATAAAGCAGCATAGCTTTTAACCATTTTAGCTCAATAGAATCAGTGTAGCTCAACTGAACTTTCCCATCCACATACGGGTTTATGCTTTTGAGATTATGTGAGGTGGCCACATTGCCAGTACTTTAAAATGTAATCAGGAATCGCGTCATTTCTCTCACATATATCTTGATGGTGTTTTTCAGTTATTCAGCACGAATGATTAAGTTAGCACAACCAGAAAGTACATATTTCTTGTTACAGGGCCAAACATTACAGGCCTAGAGGCTACAGCACCCTGTATGTGTCTGCCTGGTGTAGTTTGTGTCTTCCCGTGCAATTGAGTGCTGCCTGTCACAACATCCTCTGTGAACAGTGGAAGCAGTTAACAGGCATTTAATAATGCAGATAAATGCAACTGTAAAGATGTTGTGGGTTGATTGATGCCAGCAGCTATGCATCTATACAGGCTAGCCCTAACTTCATCCTGGGTGGACTCTGTACAAAAGAAAGGATGGAAAATGTAGTGAAAAAAGAAACAATATGAAGAGATGGTAATAATAATAGTTATTAACTCTAACACATCCTCAAAGAGCTTGTTAAGTTAATATGTAATTGAGAAATGACTCCACTATAAGGACATATTTCAGCAAAATATACTCACAGATCTGCACATTTCGTGTGCATACACAGGGGTGTGTGGCCAACAAACACAGACACAGACACAGAAACACGTCATGCACATTTGAACATCCTACCTCACCAGTCTTTGCACCAGGATGTCTGAACCCTATGTGAACACTGGTGGAGTTCCAGAAAACATATCTTTGAGTAAGCCCTGTGGCACAGCCATGCAGCTAAAAAACCATGGGAGCCTTACCTCAAACTCCTGAATTGCAGTAGCCAGTTGGGAATACTTAAGGCAGGTTTCATCTAGCAAAGCCAAATTCCTGTCAAACTGCATAATGTATGCTGTGTGGTGATTCAGCCTTGATTTTCTGGAGAGAAAAACATCAGCAACATTCTGGTGTTCCTCCCTAAGGCCACAGAAAGAAAAGAAGTGGCAAATAAATAAATAATTGAAAATGAAAGAAGGGCCATACTTCTTTCTCATTGTATTAGACCCACAGTGGCTAAGGACATTGTGCAGCTAAAGCCCAGGCTCAATCATAGAGTCACAGAAGACTTGTCTAAGTTGGAAGGGACCTTTCAGATCATAGAGTCTCACCATCCATGGCAGGAACAAGGGACTGCATCACTGACATACTAGGCAAGAAAACAGGCTGCTGTAGAATGTGTACCAGGAGGGGCTGATCTTTGGATGCGCCTTTGCCACAGCAGCACTGTGTGCTCGTGATGGGGAGAATGTTTCCTTTCTGGACAGTTTCTGCTTCTCTAAACAGAGACCTCCAGCTGCTGCAGTGCTTTGACCACTGGTTGTGGGGCATAATATAACATCTTCAGTTGTGACATCCTATCTACAGCTCTCCTTTAGTGCGCCCTTCTCAGCAGTGCCCCATGGTCACCTGCCTCAGCACCCAGTAGCACTGTACTGAAATATTTACAAAGCATGCACAAGGAAAGAAGAGGACAAAGTCTGAGACTGCAAAAGAGTAATCATAGTCAGGAGAAGAATGCATGTTCCTGGTGACATTGGAGCAACAGAGTGTCTGGGGGAGCACAGACACAGGGAAGGACTGACTGGAAGGTTCAAGGATGGTGGTGACCTGAGAGCCTGAATGAGTGCCAGCATTTGCAATACGGCTTTCCCCAGTGCCACAGAGCAGATCTGCACAGAATCTTAGGGTACTTCCACTCATCTCCCTGTTGTCTTAGAAAAAAGGTAGCACGCTGCTAGAGTAGGGCTGTGAGGCGGTGACTTCTTTAGGACACAAGTCATTTTAGATCCCAGCTGGAAACACCACTTCTGTTTGTGTTACGAGTATATAAATCATAAATCATTGATGAAATATTTTAAGTCTTTCTGCCATTTGTAACAGTCCCTTGGTGGACACGAACCAATTTACAGTTCCCTTTAGCCTTTTCATTTTATTTTGTGTGCTTTGACTTGAAAGTGCAGGGCTAACTGTGCTGTGCATTTAGGATTGTTACTGAGAAGTTCTCCTGATCTAATTGACTTCCTTAACTGTTCAGTGGCAGTGGAGTCCAGCAGGGTGGAGGTGTGGGGCTGCATGGTCCATGGTAAGCTGTCAGAGACAGACTAGTTCAGTCGAGGCCAGGGGCTGCGCTGGCTGCTGGTGGTTTAGTCAGCTTGGGTCTTCAGAGGGAATTTCTCTTGGGCATTCTTATTCCAGCAGTCTGATAGATCGGGGGGCCTGGCAGCCTGGCTTGAGTCAGAAGTCTCCTTAACTGAATGAATTTGGGAGCTTTGTCCTAGGCATAGTCTTACTCACTCATGGAAAGACTTTGCCCTGTGAGGATGTTTGGCTTAGGTGGAGTCCCTCAGCAGGCTGGCAGTGTCTGTTTGCCTTGGAAGCCTGGCCTGTGCAAAGCCCTGCCTCAGTGCTGGGAGCCCAGGGGGTTGCTTATCTGAGAGCTATGCAAGTTGCTATGTAGGTTTCTGTAAGGAGATGAGCTTCTTTAGGATCAATTCTAATGTTTGCTGTTCCTGCCTCCCATGGCATGAGTCTGTGAGCTTCAGGCAATGAGTTTGAAGCCACTCAGTGATGACTCTGAACTGGCA
The DNA here is from genome assembly GCA_013400055.1 of Nycticryphes semicollaris. Lineage (NCBI taxonomy): Eukaryota > Metazoa > Chordata > Aves > Charadriiformes > Rostratulidae > Nycticryphes > Nycticryphes semicollaris. The sequence continues at coordinate 114,804 of VXBJ01003881.1, read as the reverse complement.
TCAGAGGACAATGCATGCAAAGCAGGCTGTCCTCACACTGGCTGATGGGCCATTTCGGAGTCCGGGCTGTGCACTGGGCAAATGTTTCAGTGTTTGGTCCCTCAGCCTGACAGCCATTTACCTCCTGCCTGCCTGTGTGCAAAACCTGCCAAAGCAGTTCAGGTTCTGCTCCTTTCATCTATGCTGGAAGCCCAACCTCCCTGCTAGTGGGGTCGAGGGAATGCTGACGAGTTCACCCACCTGCTGTGGAGAGTATGGTAAGGCCACCAAACCATGCCATTCTATACTTGCCATTTAAGGACTCTTTCTTCCAGTTCTCCCAGGATGTCTTGGTGTAATTCATAAATTTCAGGGAGTTCACTTAAACCCTGCTTGAGTTTAACTTCTTCCTGTTCCTTTTCATCTTCTTCTCCAAGAACTTTCAGGATAGCTTCATAGAAATCCTGTGAACAACACCACAGAAATTAGGCTAAAACAGACTTAAGTCTCTCTTCTGAAATCATCATTGCATTTTCTTGACCCCTAAACTCTGCTTCCTATGAATTATAAAATATGCCATCAATAGTGATAGAGTGTACTCAGCATAGCAAGGAGATTGTAGCATACTTTTTCTCCCATCCATTAGTTCATACACCTTTTCATCTGAATTCCGCAATGCTGTCAGCCCCAAATTGAACATTTCACAAGCCACCAGACCTTTATGCATACAATTAGTTTGGTATCTTTTTATTTGCTTTGTGTTTTTTCCCTGCTTTTCTGGGTGTAGTTGGTCTCATTTTTAAATTGTTTCTTAACCAGAAACATAATTTTTTAAAATGGAGGATGAAATTCTCCTGTCACTTCACTGAGTCCAACAGCTTGAAATGAAAAACATCAATGTCTACATGTCTTGTGCTAAAATTTGCAACACTTACCTCCAAATCTGAACTTAAAGAGAGGAAGAAGCTATAAATTTAAGCTTTGCAACAATCATTTTCCCTATGAAACCTAACTGAGACCTTTTCCCCCATCTTAGAAATAGTTTTGATCCTGAAGTGGTTTATAAATTACGTGGACAGTGTAGCCAGGTCTGGTACATAACAGGGCAGCTGTTTAAGAGTGCCTAGCAAAATGTTTCCCCAGCTTTGACTTGGACGTGAAGAATAAGGCCTCCGTCTCAAACTGCAGTGACAATTTATATAGATCCCTGGGCATTAGAAAATCATCCCAACAGCTGCCAGCAAATATTCTGTGTGCAAAACATTGCTTAAAGTCTCCATCCGGAGTGCTGGATGCTGAAATGTTTTCAGGTCAAAGCCTGATTCCTGCAGAATCCACCTTCTCTGTTTCAGATTAGTAAAGGAGCCCTTGTGGGCACCTGGATGCACGTGAGAGACTTTGGCCCCTGTGGTGCCCTGGCCCTTTGCAGGTCTGTGCCAGCCACTGCTGCCTCCCCTGTCTGCTGCCACCAGCCACAGCATCTCTTCACAGGCAGGGGCCGGAGAGGCTCAGGCATCTAAAGCTACTGGGCTTTGTGGAGGTCTGAACGTGAACTGTGGCAACGGGTTGCAAGGCAATGCCCAAGACAACACAGCAGGAAGGCTGATGCTGTGCAGAGGTACAGCTACCCCTTTGCTGCTGAGTGGTGTCAGGTGTGTTCCTGACCCAGGGATTCTGGCAGCCTTTGCCAGGGCATTGCAACTGGACGGTTTATCTTTATAGCAGTATCTGGTGTTCAAAAGCAGCAGCCTTCAGTCAATAAAATGAAAAGGCTGTGGTTTCAGCACCTGCTTCTTCAGTGTTGCTAAAAGTACAAGAAATAGAAAAGCATTAGCATAGCATTCAGTGTTTGCCCGAGTGTGGTCCTGCAGAACTGCTACAGGTTTAATTTTCCTCTGTATTCCCTGTAAGGAGATGAGTCTGTGTTTATCTCCATCAGGGTCAGGTTGGGATCTTACTGCTGAATTTCCCATTTCTGCTAGTCAGGTCTTCAAGGGCAAAGCATCTGAATCTAATCTTTTCTCTGCAAATAAGTGAAAAATTAGAAACCTAACTACATCCCAGTTGCAGAAGCTGGGCATTCCTATACAACTGCTTAGAAACAAATTCTGTGAATGCCGTTTCCAGTCTTTTTCTGTATCCCAGTAAGCCATGAAAGCATGTAGTTTTTATTGCACAAGATGAGGAAAAAAAGGGTGGGAGTGAAAAACAGAGTAACTAATCCAAACAACAGCTCAGTAGAGAAGACACACTGAGTGTGAGGTTTGAAAGCTCCTAATGAATTGCTTTGGTACCACAGCTGTAGACTAGGAGATTGCAAAGCTTCCTTCCTTATAAAAAATACTATCTGTCCTTTTCTGACCTTTTTTTTTTTATGTGTGAAGGCATGGCTGGGGGATTGCAGCATTCTCTCTTATTCCTAGGCAGCCTACAACGCTGGTTTTTTTCCACTAAGTGCCTCAAATCAGATATTGTTTTTAAATACAGCATTAAAAATACTTGAACAGAGGCTTCATAACTGAATATACTTAGATTGACTGATTTTGAAGCCAGGAGGGACCATATTTATCTGATCTGACCTGATCTAGTGTGGTGTGGCCAGTAGTACAGACAACAAGACTTAGTAGAATATAGCGTTATTGAGAAAACCAACTTTGATTTAAGACAGAATGTACCACGTTACAGACATGCTAGCACTGCATCCTGAGGAAAAAAAACCCCAAATCTCAAAAGGAACTTTCGGTGATCTCGTGAAGGGTCAGGTAGCTCATGGAAAGGCCAAGCATCTGGTCACAGCGGAGCTGGAGTTAAAGCACTGGTTTTATTCTGTCAGACTAAGGCCGTCACACCAGGAGCTGGTCCTCCAGCAGGTTCACACTGAGCTCTGCTTCAGCCCAAGATCTAGTGCGAAGGAAAGAGTTAGTGTCTGACTGATCTGGACACATGCATGCTGTGAATGTATTTTTTCACATGCTACTCTGCAAACAGTGAGTTATTATTAAAACCAATGTTTTTTAAAAAATATATTAAAAACATTCTCTGTCTGCCCATTGAAACCAATTCATCAGAAAAAAAAATAAATGCAGCTGCTTTACCAATTGCTGAGAAGGTGATTCTGCTGGATGAGTTAATAGAAACAGCAGTTAGATTTTTCCACTCAGAGACCATTTCCTGGCCTCCCACCCCACTGCGTGTTACACGGCCAAACGTGCTGTGAAAGGAAGCAGGGGCTTGATAAAAAGAACCCTCTAAGGTTACCCATCTCATTGAAAGATGCCAAGCTGTTTCTATCCAGCCCTGAACCAGGATGGGATAGGTTGAGTATCTTCCTCCGTCAGGATCTAGTGATCATGAAACTTATTGCCAAAATGTCAAATTTTATTTCCTGAACTTTTAGGAACAATCTTAGGAACTTCCCTGGGCTGTACTGAGATTTACCACAGCCTTTCTCATGACTCTGGCTTCTGTCTAGTTAAGTTTTATAAGTACATGCAGTAATTAAGTAATGGAGTAATTAAGTACATGGAGTAATTAAGGAAGTGTCTCAAAGAACTCAGTTCCATGAAACTTGCTAATGGCCAGGTATAAGCAACTCAACAAAGTATGTTTCATTGGGGATCCATATTTTACATTAGCTAGTCCATGTTAGTTTGATTAAAGCAAGGTAGCCGTGCTGATGTCAGCATGCTGGGGGTCTGGCTGCTATGACTGTGGTTCTGCTGAAAGGTTCCATAAGGAGCCTGGGCAAAGAGCTGCAAAATTCCTCTCTCCTCACCAGCAGGAACTGAGTCCAGGCAAGAGCAGGTTTTTAGTCTCCTCAGATTCATTCCTGGCTTTTCTGTTGTAACACTGTCAGCTGGAATGTACACACTGGCTCAGCATGAACTGGGATGACTGGAATATCTAATAGATACTAGCCAAAAGGAAAGTCACACATACACTATGGTTTTTTATCAACTACAACAGATGAAGCATTCATTTTCTGAAAAGCCACTAGAACTAGATTGAAAAAAAATCATTATGGCAGTTTTCTTTTTGACTAACTATATTCTGGATAAAACAAGATAATAAAAAAGTCTGAAAGAGTACTATTGTGTTTCCTAATTATCTGGGTCTGATTTCCACAATGTGTCCTGCCCCAGTACCACAAACAATCCCAGTGTTGTGCTATTCCAGCTCCCATTTTTTCTGGTGTGTGAGTGAGCCTATCTGACTATGTATTTCAGCCAGCATACACTCCAGAGGCTTTCCAACCAACTAAGCCAGTCAGTCCATCTTCTGGATGCTTCTCCTAACTCAAAGGAATCTGCAGCCTTTCAAAGTTCTCAGTCATCGTAATTAATCCAGACTGGGGAAAAGAATCCAAAGGGTTCTTTCAGCTTTTGTGCCTGGGGAAGTGAATAGCTGTAGTAAGTTCACTACTGATGTGCTTAAGTAACCTATTATGTTACAGAAATGTCATATTTTCCAAATTACCATTGAACAGCTCTGTATCTGTCCACTTTCCACCACAGCTGAACAACAAGATTAACACTCTTTTCCCACAGCATCTCAGTGGATTTAATTAGTCATTAATTGCCTGCCCCTTTGATTACAATGAATTCTCAGACAAATTATTTAATTCCAGTTGCCTGGATAGCCAGCTTCCTAATGATTAGTAAAAAACTTGCAGCATAACAGTAATCACTATAAACAACCATGAAAAAAAAATAGTTGTGTCACTATTGAAAATGCTGATTGCCTGGGAAGCCATTAATCAAATGCAAAGTGCTTTTACAGTCTCACTGACTCTAATCAGTCATGGCACCTGAGGGTCTCCAAGTCTGTCACCCAAGCCCCACGACTGAACACAAAAGGTATCAAACACTGGTAATTCCGTGCTCTCAAACTTTCTTAGAACAGAAGCACAGACATTCAGGTCAAGGCTCTGGCGTGAGAGCTCAGCCTCATCCAGGGGTGTGTGAGCCCACAGATCTCACTCCTCTCTTATGCCTAGACCTGCACCAGCATTTGTGTGTGCAGGTGAAAGCCTAACCCCATCTGTCTAGGTGACAGAGGTCAGCAACTGTGCTATAAAAATACATGTTTTGAAACAGAAATTCCATTACATTTTGGGCACCCACAAATAAGCCCTTTGCAGCCATCCAATGGCCAAATCCCTAAGATCACTGAAATAAACTCTACAAATAGTTAAGTGAAATAAAGAGAATCAAAAAGCAGAGCAACAAAGGTTGATTGGAGTTTTTTCTCTTCTTTTGTTTGTGCTCATCACTAACACAAACAAGTTACATTTTTTCCCCCAAGAATGCCTCTGAAGAACTTGAGTTCTCTGCTGTTAACGGGGGCTGTAATCTGGAGCCTATTAGAAGGGCATGAGATAAGGAGAAACACAGAGTTAATTTCAATACAATCTTAGGGTTTATGTGGAGCACTGCCTGACTGTCACATGCCTGGCTCTTGGGGGTGATGAGGCTCACTGTAGGGTGCTGGGATATGGGATGCTCTAGAGATGCTGGCAGGGCCTTCCAATGCGAAGAGGAAACAGTAATTACAGGGGAGTTCTGGGGGGAAACAAAAAAAAAAAACNCTATGCTATGGAATACAGCTCCAAAAATCAACTGTAGCAATCCTGTGTGGGTATCCACAGCCCTTTGCAAGATAGATACATCCCATGCATATCGTGGTCCTTTATGCATTTCAGCCCTGCTGCCAGTTAGCCTTTATTAGGCTGAGAACATTTAACCTTGCAGGACTCTAGTGAAAGGAAGGAAAACCAATCTCTTCTCAGCTAAACCACTGCTTCAGGCAAGTAGTTTACCCAGGAGAAAAAACTGTGTATATATATATATATATATATACATATATATTTGCTATGTTGGATGATTTCTCTTCTTTAAATTCAACTTGAAAATAATCCAGGGTACAGTAATTCCATCTGGATCCAGAATATCTGTTTGCTTTCTCTGTGTATAACAGAATAGCCCAAGTTAGATCAGTTAATCCAATGGCCTGTGGATCCCTGGGGAACCAGGGACGACTGCAACCAGTCCAGTAGGAGCATTTAGGGAACGGTGACACTGAAATCTCTTTCTATCTTCACTCTAAAAAGCTGATGGTTCTGCCACCTGCAATAGGGTGAAAGCAACTATGTAGATTAGAAAGGTGAGCAGACTGGAGGAGAGAAAGTCAAGATTTGACTTAAAGGTGTAGCTAAACAGCTGTATTTGAAAGAAAACATTTTCAAATTGGCCAAGAAATGCTAATCAGTTGCTAGATCTCCTTCTTGGATTTCTGTTGCTCTTTGTTAATTTTCTAAAGCAGTGGTGTATAAGATGCTACTCCAATCATAATGGAAATTCTAGTTTTTGTGCATTGAGTAAAACAGCAGGAGAACAGGAGAAAGGAGCACACCACCATTATACTGGATTAGTGGCAGAGCCTAGTTGGCAGTGCNAAAAAAAAGAAAAAAAAAGATTTAGGTATCTGACTCAGGGCTACAGAAAAGGAGTACAATTTACTGCAATTTACTTGGGATCAGTGACCTGGAAACAGACGTAGCAGGTACAGTTGTCTCTAGGTAGCAGGTAGCTATCTGCAGGGGCTCCTTCAAAGGAGTAAGCGATGCCAGCAGCCAGAGATTCTGGCAGAGCACTTAGCAAGAAAGTTCCCTGCAGGATTCAACATCTATGTGAAATGTGATATTCTAATCCAAAGGCAAAACAGGTAGTTAATAGGACAAGAGTTATTTCTGGGTTTTGCTTCCAGGATTTTGTGAACAGATGCAGAAATGG
>VXBJ01003881.1:55367-106571 GCA_013400055.1 Nycticryphes semicollaris | reverse complement strand
CAGTACTGGGTCCAGTCCTGTTCAATATATTCATTAATGACCTGGATGAGGGGACAGAGCCTCCACTCAGCAAATTTGCTGATGACACAGAACTGGAAGGGGTGGCTGACACACCAGAGGGCTGTGCGGCCATCCAGCGAGACCTGGTCAGGCTGGAGAGTTGGGTGAGGAGAAACCTGATGAAATTCAACAAGGGCAAGTGTAGGGTCCTGCACCCGGGGAGGAATAAACCTCTGCACCAGGACAGGTTGGGGGCTGATCTGCTGCGGAGCAGCTCTGTGGAAAAAGACCTGGGAGTCCTGGTGGACAACAGGATGACCACAAGCCAGCAATGTGCCTTTGTGGCCAAGAAGGCCAGTGGCATCCTGGGGGGCATCGGGAAGAGTGTGGCCAGCAGGTCAATGGAGGTCATCCTCCCCCTCTGCTCTGGTGAGGCCTGGAATACTGTGTCCAGTTCTGGGCTCCCCAGTTCAAGAAGGACAGGGAACTGCTGGAGCGGGTACAGCAAAAAGCTACAAAGATGATGAGGGGACTAGAATACCTCTCTTATGAGGAAGGACTGAGGGACTCAGGTCTTTTTAGTCTGGAGAAAAGAAGACTGAGAGGGGATCTTATCAATGCTTGTAGATACTTACAAGGTGGGTGTCAAGAAGATGTGGCCAGTCTTTTTTCAGTGGTGCACAGTGACAGGACAAGAGGTAACGGGCACCAGCTGGAACACAGGAAATTCCATCTAAACATGAGGAGTAAGTTCTTTTCTGGGAGGGTGTCAGGGCCCTGGAACAGGCTTCCCAGAGAGGTGGTGGAGTTGTTCAAAAGAGGTGGTCTCTGGAGACATTCAAAACACACCTGGACACCATCCTGTGCAACCTGCTCTGGGTGAATCTGCTCTGGCAGGGGGCTGAGGAGATGATCTCTAGAGGCCCCTTCCAACCCTTATCATTGACATTGGCTTTGTCAATAGTAATTCATATTCCTACAGTTTGACCAGCAGTTGCTCTGCAGGTAGGAATGGAGGTTCCTTCTCACTGGTTCTCAGTGTTCCCAGCATTAAGCCTGCATTTGAGCCAGAAATTGTGGATTTCTAGTAGAAGATGGTGGTTGTAGATCAAAGCCACACTTTAACAGTCCCAGAGAAATATCTGAAAGGAAAAGTAGTGTGACCAAAAGGGGCACATTTTACTAGAAGGACCAGATTGCTAGACTCCATGGCTGGGTTAGAAAAGCTCTGAATGCCTGCAGGCTGAGTAGTATGCTACAGATCTTGGGTGCTGACATGAAGTCTCTACCTGCTCTGTGTTGCATCATCTTACTGGAAGAAGCTAATCATCTGCTGTCCTTGCAGTCACCTGCCAGAGAAAAACTATGTAAATTTATACCAGCCAAAGGTCTGACCTCTAATGTTGTCATGGCTGAATTGGCTTCTGTGCTTATACCTTTACTCTGTGTTAAAGAACAGGAGAGGACTGATGGGTGAATGAATTCACCTAGGGTATTTGTACAAGTTTCAAGGAGAATTCTGGTTGGGGAGATGTGTGCTTCCATTAGGGAACAGAGCTGAGAAAAGAAAAAACTACAATGGAGTGTACAGAGCAGATACATTTGTGGCAAACCATGGCCATTTTTGTGGGCTACTGGCACTTCAGCTGCCAAAATCACATTTGCACACAGCATATTTACCATGCTCGTGCCACAGCTCCTACCTGGCATCCAGACTTCTGTACTTTTCAATAATGAAACATACCTGGATCCCAAAATCATTTTGCCTGTATATCTAGAATTGTAATTGCTTCCTAAGTCAATGTGATATTTTAATGAACTCATAATACTGGGAAGTAAGCATATTTGACCCTTTGTGAGTGGGCCAGGGAGGGCACCAGGAAATCTTACTGCAGCCCAAACTTAATAAAACTGCAGTCTACACTGATTGTATAAAATGGTGCCGGTTTTTACAACCACTTTCACTTCTAAAGCGGAGGTGCATACTGCAGGTTCCAGTGCTTTTTTGGACGTCTAGGCATTACATCTGAGGGGGTGGGGTGAAGAGTTCAAAGGGGGAGAAGAGAGTCTCTGCATTAAGGCTGAATGCAGGCATGTGATGCTGTTCCGCATGCCCTGAGCCAAGTCTGACTAGTGGTTCTTAGAGGAATCTTGCTTACATCCAGCAGCCTCTGTCCTAATGATGAAAGTGAAAGTGGCACCCTTGAATCAAAAAGAATCTCCTGTAGCAGAGTGGGTGACCCTTGAGCTGCACTGAGCAGTGATCTTCCCAAATTTCTCATTACTGGGCTTAGAAACAATGCAAGATGAACAGCAGAAAATACTATCACAGCAGACACAATTAGTCTCTTATGCTGCCGTTGCAGGGTACAATCTAGGTCTGGACCCCTGACCTCAGCACACACTCACATGCAGTCAAACACACACATTCATCCAAAGCACTAAAAATGAGTTTCAGGACTGGAAAGCTGTAGAGTATGTGTAGCAAATACTGTATTGATGGGGCTCATTACCAGGGAATTGTCCTGAGGCCAAATGTGCTAGTGTGGCTTCCCTCTCCTTTTAAGAGATGTACAGATTATCTGAAAGCTCTTTTGGCTCAACATTCCCACTGCAGAAGCTCCCTGGCCCACACACAGCTATTTCCCACTGCCAACAAAGACAACAATGAATAAATAAATGGGCAAAACCCCAGCCTACTGTAAGTGAGGGCAGGCTGTTTTGTGTGAGTTCGTCTTTAGGCTTTTATAAGAGCTTTAGAGGGTCTAACAGCCAGTGAGCTCTTCATTTAGCCAGCACGCTCCATTCACTAAAGCATTTCATTAGGAAAGTAATGACTTGATTGGTCCAGCAGAACTTTGAACATCATCCAAGAAATTCACAGTAGTAAAAAAGGCTCAGCCAATCATTCACTGGAAGTGTAAATAATTAGAAAGATGGAGCTCTGTTTTGTCTAACACGTAGTAGTAGCTCCTAAAACAGATGTTTATTTTTGGTTACTGAGAACGTGCTCCCCACAAGAATTCTGAGTGTAGAATTTAACCAGTGAGCCAGACTTCATGATAAAGTGCATTTAGGTACTTTTCAATTACTGACTTGAGCACTAAGGTAATTTTGTTCTTTTTTCTTTCCAAAGACTTATTTTGCAGTCAGAGTCTTGAGATGCCCAGTGCAGGGCTGGATCCCAAAGTGCTCCAAAGGCTGGAGAACCAGCATGTTATATACATTCATATTTTCAAATGCTGAGGAAGCATAAATATGGGTCTTGGTGTTTCTAAGAATTGTGGCCCTTTGTTTTGAGGAAAATGCAAACCAGGAAACAGGATCGACTTTCTGTGAATGGGGAAGTGTTTGGGCTAAAGTTTTTTCAGTGCAGAGCTGTCCTTTTTAGGTACCTTAATTCAGTAAATGCCTTGGAGGGAAATAATAATGACTTCAAGGGGGTTTATGCACACAAAAAAAAGGTGATCTTATATACAAAAGACAAAATAAATATGAACTTGGTATACTATCAAGCAAATGCTGGGATCCCGAGGCAGTCTGAGTCCCACCAAGTTTCATTTGTGAACATTTAGTACAGTGATTTGAAACCAACGGGTTGAAGGGAAGCAAATAAACCAGAATCTTGGTCCTCGAAGGTGATGTGTGAAACATTAGGTGGAGAAAGCACAACCTGCAGCATTTTTGTTCAGGAGCAAGCACTAAGAAAAAGATGACAAGTGCAGCCTGCATTACTGCGGAAGAAAAATGTGAGACAAGAACAACAAAGTTTGAGGGTTAAATGATCCTGAAGGAAATGCAAAGACTAATCAAGTTTGGAAAACTAAATTGTGAGTACCAAGAGATCAGAACTTGGACTGCAAGTCCCTGCGAGTCCCATCTGCTCAGTCCAGAAAGAGTTCTTAACTCCCTGCTCCACAGAATTGCATTACCTTTGAGTAGGGCAAATAATAGCTAACCCTTTAGATTATTATCACTACTACAGCACCAGCTGATACCGAGTTTGTGAGCTAACACAATGTTTCCACTCTTTCAGTTCAATAGCAGAGTGGGTGTATGCAAATGTCATCGTTTTGGCAATCAATCAATTTATTAAAGTCTCCACTGAAAGGCCAAACAGATTCTGTTGTGCTGAATGAATAGCAGCTCCAGCCAAGCCTGGAAATTAGATGGCAAACTGGTCCTGCTGCAGGCTTAAGAAAAGCCTTTTTTCCCTTTCTGAAAGCAACTAGGGTGCGGTTTAGTTTCTTGCCTTTCTTACCAACATGTGGGTTTACATAAGAAAATGAGACTTGAGACATGAGCATTTAGAAACTGTTTCCTTGAAAAAGTTGGTGATGGGGAAGAGAGAGAAATGTTTGCCTGAGCTGAGATGTGCTATCGAGGAAGCCTGTGGTCCTGTCTGGCCATGAACTGACTCTGTGGTCACCAGTGTGACATCTGCCAGTGGCACCTGTGTCAGCAGCGAGGGGACAGCAAAGCACAGGTTTTTTACTGATGTGACTATTCCCAACACTATTCAAATATGCAAAAAGGAGTAATTAGTTCTTTCTAACTTTTTGCACTAGAACAGATTGAAAAGCCTCAGGTAGGCAATAATACCCCTCTACTCTGATGGACTTATACGTTGCAAAATTGGTAATGTTTTCTTTAGATTTCCAGAATAATACACCAGACAACAGATGAATATAAAGATCCAACAGTAGTTGGGGTGTAAAAGGTAACAGTGCTGGGGCTTTCTAGATTGAACATGATTGCAACAGAGAAACCTGCAGATTATTTCCCAGTGACACTGGCAGGGGGTAGCCATCATGCAGACATCAGCTTATAGCAGTAATGACAGGGTACGTTAGGGCTATAGGCACTGGATAAAACAGAAAAATGAACTCTCTGATCCTATTGCCATAAAGATTTTTTATCTCTTCTAAATTACAGAGTGCCTGTACTAGCAGTCAAGTGTAAACACACTGGCTTTCCTTCTCCCTCAGTCTCTAACCCAGGTGCTATTCGTACATCCTCACTACTTATAAAGCCTACTTAGAGAAACAATTAAATCTTATTTGAGAAACTTGCTTCTTGACTCTTCTGAAAAATGCCCCCAGTAGTCCCTACAGGACAAGGACCTGAACAGGACCAGGACCAAATGTATGCATTTGGTCACAGGGCAAGAAGGATGCTTTTCCATTGCAGCAGAAAATAATTTATTAAAATTGTGTACCCAAAGTCTCATCCTAAAATTGATGCAGATCTTTCTGGAATTTCTAACTGGAGACAATGGGAACTGGTCAAAGACAGTGAAGAGCGCGTGGTTCCAGTGATTCTAACATTTCACAGCCTGTAAGTGGCTTAACTTTGCAAACCAATGCATTCATGCAAGGGTTTACTTTAGGCCCATCTCTTATTTTAGTTTTAAAATTTTAACTCCTCTATTGTTGCTCTTTCATAATTAAGGAAATTATGACCATATGCAAAACACTTACGAGAACCCTCTATTCCAATGGTTTGGGCAAGAAGGGAAACAAAATCCCGCCAAAGTAAGATTCAGTGGAATATTCTGTTACAGGACTGAGAAATATTTGAAAACCAGACAAATGCTTCCAATTAAAATTGATGACCGAAACAGAATAACTTGCCCAGTCACAGGTGTGCTATTACCGGTATCTTTTCCCTCATAAATTAGCCTGCTGATCCAAACCTAATGGTTAAGTATGATTAAAATAGACCCTGGTGCCTTGAAACCTTAATTCCAGGACTGGCAGGCCACGCTCCGGGTAATGGTACTTATTTATTGTAACACACATTTCTGCTTAGGAAGTGTCTGAGTTTCCCAGTGGGAAAGCAGTGAGTAGTTACAGCCTTGGGCAAGCCAGGAAAACCCTCTTTTTGCATTCCCTAATATCTTTGAGCCATCTCTGGAGCACTGCAGCAGATGAGATTAGCAGTCAAGCTAACTAACCTTTGAACTATAATTTTATGAAGATTCTTTTTATTAGGGACTATCAACAGTTTGGATTCCATCCTGCTGGAGGGGAGCAGCATGCACTTGCATCCCTAAGTGTTTTTAAAGAAAAAAGATTTAGCAAAGATATAAAACAGATTCCCTGTCCCATGCTAAAGTTGTCAACTTGGAAAAGAGATCAAAAATCACATTTCCTGTTGCTTCCAATTTATTTCTCCAGGCAGAAAATAGGATTATTGTGAAAATGGGTAAATTACTTGTTTACACACATAACCTCAGAGGCAAACTCACCACATATGTATTTACCAGAGGAAGGAGAAAAGGGCCAAGCAAGAGACTGGGAAAGTCCTGAGGCAGCCCCTTCCTGGCCCAGCAACAGCACAGGCAGGGCAGCCTGAGCAGAGCACGGTGCCCTGGCAGGTGTGCAGCCACGCGGCTAAAGGCACTGCAGGGCCTTGTAAGATTTAGATACTGGAGATAGATAGTGAAGATTTTCCAGGCCCTGTTACTGAACCATTTTTATCTCCTAGAGGTGTATGGAAAACACTAGGACACAATGGAATGGAGAGACCTCTCCTACACACGCCCACTAACCACAGTGCACAGTACACGCATGCTATTTCAGCCCTGCATTTACATGCTGTCCAGAATGAACCAAAGTAGAAATGTACTTGGAAATGGAAAATTAAATAAATTAAGAATGTTTTACTTGGATGCATCTAATGAAGATGCTAATACTCTCTGTATGTGGTAATTTTCTGTGTATGTTTCTTTTCTATTTTGATTTTGAAGCTGGCAAAGACTCTTTCCTTTTCTTTTTCTTGATGATGCTTTTGGAAATCTTAATTTCAGTAGGGAGTTCTGTGGGTATTCTTAATGACCAGAAGCCCCGTTGTCCACAGGTGAAGAAGCCACCTTGGCTTCCTCCACAGACAATGGATCACTACAGCTCTATCTCACTAGTGTCAAATAATGTGTTTGGCTGTGCAGAAATTTGAGGAAAGTCAGGACAGATGAGGCAAATGACTAGGCAGGTTATCACCTATTTATCAAAATACTGGTAGACTCCAACTAAGCAGCTCAGTGCCGTGAAGTGCTTGGTTCCCAGCTGACCAGCCTGGCAGCTTCTGATCTGTTGCAGTGCAATCATCTGCAAGGTGTCTGTCACATTCAAGGCTGCTCTTCTGCTGAGACTTTGGCAGTGGCTTGAGAGGCACAATGAGCCGGCAGCAATACAAGGCTGGACTCATTACCTTTCTCTCTATCAGAGTTCCTGTCCACTGCCAGGGTTTGGGGTGTCCTCCAAGGACAACCTGGGGCTACTTTTTGCCTTATCATGGAATACTTTTCCAAGCAGCAGTGGGCTTTGCATGGTGGCTGCTATTTCCTACTGCATTGCAACTAACAGCTAAGAAAGATGCTGAGAGTGAAGCTACCTAAGGTGTGTACCAGTCTCCAAGGAGGTGATGGCAGCTCTGCTAAGGGGACACAAAGTCTTCTGGGACAAAGCCACCAGTGGGTTTATATCATTAAAGACCTCTGTGATTCTTTGTGTGTGTTCCCTCATGAGTTTCTGAGAGCAGAGTCTGTTTTGCCCATGGTGACTACCTGTGTGTCAGTGTGGACATCCAGGCCATGCTCGATATTACTGATACTGTGTTATCAAAAAAATGAAACTCAAAAGGAGGCAGAGTGAATCCATTCAAAACAAATCCCCATGTTTCATAGCTCTGGTCCTATCTGTTTCTTTATGAAGAGAGAGGCTTCACCCCCGTTTATCACCATCTCCTTCTCTGCACTAGGCTTATTCTGCATCTTACACCCAGTCTCATATCCCCAGCAAGCACTACTGGCCAACACTTCTCCCTGGGAACGACAAATGCTAGATTTGAGGATCAGCAGCAAGAATAGATTAGTGGCAGACATATTCCTTTGCAATGGCTCACAGAAAGCCATTCCTCCTCATATTCACCTCTCCCTGCAAGGCTTTTATGTCTTCTAAATTGCAGCTAAGTAAAAGGAGAATTAGGTGTCAGTGATAAAAATGATTTACTTACTACACATAACAGCTGAAGCATCTCCACGTATCTGGGGAGAGAAACAAATTTTTATTAATTGCCATCAAACCAAAGCTGAAGGGTGGATTGTGTAGCTTCAGTTTTAGGGGAGCAACGGGTAGGTTCTGAAAATGAACTCACACTTTTTCTGAAGACATCAGCTCCTGGGCAATGAGGTAAGCTCTGGACTGGCCTTCTTTCTGTCAACAACAAAAACCAGAGACAATTAAGAGATGTGTCATTCCAAGAAGTAAAGCAGTGTTTCAGAGCACTTTGAACTGACATACTCCTTCAGAAGTGACCAGGCCCTTATCCTTTGTTGTTCAGCGTCTAGCATCCTGGAGTCCTTGCCATGACAGGGTTTCTGCAATTCAAATACTAGTAACACAGTAAAACAGAATGGCTCCTAAGGCAGATATCAAGTTTGAAAAACATGTTCCTATTGAAGAAAGAGAGAACTTTTCTGTTGATTTTTACAGATCCAAAATTTGTTAGAGAAGCAGAAAGTGCTTAACTTTTAATAGGCAATCTTCACGGCTGTTGAAGCTCATACCACGTATTTAGTACTCTTAATTACATGGAAAAGGGAGTTCTTCATCGAAATGGTCATATTCCAAACTGTGCTGACTGCCATGAGACCTGTGGAAGCAAATTCAGCAAAAGGCTTTATTTCATGCTAAACAAAACGTCTCAGCTAAATGGCCATAAATATCTTGGGCAAGCAAACAGCTCAGTAATTCAGCAGACAACATTGTTTGAAATCTTGGTGGCATCTACCTCCCTGGTCGCCATCTCGGAAGACACAGAAAACTGTGAAAGAAGCAAAGTGTATGGCTCTGAAGTGCAAGTGGCTACTTAGGGTATTTTGCTCCTATTTCATGACTTGTCCTTACAGTAAGAAATGACCAAAGCATGGAAATATTTACTGAAAAGTATCTACTGGGAAAAGTTTGACTTATTTAGCAGTGGTAAAGTAGCAAACTAAATCAGTAGTCTAGTAAAGGCAGGCCTTAGGGACCCAAGGTGGACTCAGGGGAGATGAGTTCAGCAACAAGACTTGGCGACGTTGCTTGCTAGACCAGGTATGCTGGAAACCTATTGCTGACGGATCCTGCTCTGACATCTACTGAGCTGAGACTGGGACTTGCTGAGGTGTGGTATCGTCCTTGGGTGTAAGATGGGAAGTTTGTGGCTATATGTCCTCCACAGAAAATGAACAGTGTCACAGTGACCTATTTTTTCATCCCTAATTTATTTCTGTGTACTTTTTTTAGGAGGCAACTTTTGCTAGAGCCAGAGGAAATACAGAAAGTGAACTATTGCTCAGTCTCAGATGTCTGACCATCTCTCCTTTAGCACCATAAGTCTGAGGGTTTGACCTCTAGTGCTTTGTTCCTTTTAGCTGATGAGTGCCGAAGAACGTGCTTTGAATCACTTACTTTTGGAGAACTACACTACAGTTTAATAGAGTGCACTGGAAAGATCTTACGTTTTTTTTTCCTTAGTTTCACTTTCCTTCCGGGAGTAAATATTTGATTGCCCCTTGCCCCCGGTTCCACTTTGTGAACAGCTCTTGAAGACCATGATGTGCCTCTCCTGGTTGCCCCACTTACTGTAGACACACCCTAGAGGCACTGAGCTTTCTATTCTCTCTCACTGTCTGTACATGGACCTAGAAGAGCAAATGAAAGGGGAGGGGTCTCCTTCTGGGTCACCTGGCCCAGTGCCGGCTGCCCAACACGTCCTGTGCGGACAAGCCCGACTCCCCAGCGCCACGAAGCAGAATGTGTTTCCCCCTCACAACAGGCCCACCTTCCCTGTCCATACACCCACTGTCATACCCTGTAATTCCTCTTATGATTAATAGGTCTTTGCCGAGAGACAAAACACAGGGACCCCAGTGTCACATGGCCTGTCTAGGCCGAGTTTGAGACAGTGTCTCTAGGCGTTGCCTGTCTTGTGTTATTTAATTGCCGTTTGTTTAACCAGGAAATGAACTCTGAGATTGACGATAGTGTCCAGAGACAGACTTCTGGGAATAGGGGACAAAGCGGGTGCAGGTCCCTCAAGCATCAAGGTTCAGAAGCTGCACTTTTGGCTCTCCTTAGCAGATGGAGGCTAAGCGTGGCTTCCTGCTGCACCGAGTCATCTTGTCTCATAGCCTCATCACGCCTTCCTCCCCAAAACCAAATGTGTAATAGAATGCTTGCAATATACAATATAACATCACAATATATAACTGAAATATCTCCCTGTTCTCTCCACTCTGAAAACCATGCTGATGCCAGGAAGGTCACAAACACAAAAGCACTTTAGCCAGGCCACGAGCTTGTACGATTGCTACAGTTCAGCTGGTTGGCTTAACTTGCAGAGCAAAGGTGATACTGTGCAATCATCTCTCCATTGGCAGACAAAGTAAACCCTGCAGCTCTCCTCCCAATGGATGCTAAGTTTAGTGATGGAAAACTAACACCTAGAGGTGATTTGTGACTTGCTCAGAGTTCCTTCTTCTCCAACAGACAATGTTCCCAATGTATATAAAGAAGAACATCACCACCAGAAAGCTTTGGTTTAGAACAGTGAGGACCAAAACACCTGCAGCTCTTTACACAATATGTGTGAGCACAGCTGAATTTAAGTCGTAGTCTTAGGTAGTTCAAACTGAGAATCTTTAGGTTTTATATCCATTTCTATGTCCCTTTCTTTTATGTCCCCTTGCTCTATCCCTTGATAGAACAAACTTTTGGGCTGAGAAGTGGCAGGTAGCGAACAGTGGAGAAAGGAGGCTAATGGCCCGTGCTGAGTGCAGTAACATGGCAATTAACCATTTCAGGATTCCCTCCTCTGTGTGGTAGGGATCCCATTAATGTAGGGATGAAGTCTGCACTCTCAGTCATTTATATACTCTGACTTTGTTTTGAGCAATGCCAAGACATCTGCCATGGGGCCTAATAGGCCATGCTTCGATTTGGTGGTACTTTGGTGACAGTCCCATTCGTTCCCTCTGAGCCCGGTGCCTGCTCTCAGTTGTGCTGACCTAGCTCTTTCCAGGACCTTGATCACAACCAGATTGGTCTTCTAATCCATTTTAAAAATTTGTGGGGCTGGGGGCACATCTGGCTCCACGGGGCCGGAATGGGTCTGTATGTCACAAGAGCAGCGCAAGTAGATCACAGAACGGTTCACTACAATGGAAGCATTAGTCCTGTGTGTGCCACTCATCTGGAGTACACGGGGAGTAACCTGTCCATTCAAAAGCTGCGTAACTAGTCAGGACTCAGAGGCAACAGCTCCATTCTTGTGTGTGCCACTGCCTTGCCAGGCTGACATGGACAAACCGCATCTCTCTGTGCGTTTTCCTATGTGTGTGTCTTATTTCCACAGATTCCTCGGGGAAGGTGCATTGCAGCTGGATGGTACCTGGCACGAGAGCGCTACTGTCACAGCCAGAGGCTGACAGCAGTTTGCCAGCTTCCGCCTCTGAGCTCAGTGACTTCATAATGCCCCTTTTGTAATTATTATGAACTACATAGCAGTGATGCCACAGTGATGCCAACTGTAAACTGAGGCATTACAAGAACAAGTGACTTTTTCTGGCTGGCTCTGTGAATCAGAGAGAGACAAGGAAAAGGAGTCCACATCTCCTGTCTCCCTGTCTTCAGACCCCTTCCTTGAAGAGCATTTGTAGCTCTCCTGGGGAATCTGTGTCATATAAATCAAGAGCTGTCCCTTGAAAGGCGTCTGAATTAGGTGCTTCCTCAAGGCACACAAATCTGTCATTCCCAGCTCCAGCATACGTTTCAGTTTTGTGTGTGTGTGTTTTAGTATGTGAAGGTTAAAGGTTTGCAAAACAGAATGATTAATAGAGTCTGGAAACCAAGCCCACGAAGTGGAAGTGGGCAAGGAATAGCAAAGGCATTTCATGTACTGCTGCCATGAGATGGTAGCTGCCCTGCCCATTGCGAGACCTATGTGGCTAGGCTTAGTGTTCCTTGTTTGCGTGGTGCACGGGTCCCCTCCCTCTGCTGTACTGGGTTGCTGCCTGTCTTTTCCTCCACTGACTTTTATTTGGTGCCTGCGAGAAGGGTGGAGCGTCTTTCCAATAGTGCTGCCTTCTCACCAGTAACAGCATTAGGGATCCCTCCTGCATGGAGTTCCTCTTCATGCCCTGCCCCCATATGCCACCGTATAATGGTAATGGGTACCCCTCCAGTCTGGCTAGTATTAGATACATTAAAGTGCCGAATGACTAGTGAGAATGCTTTGGGTTTTTATTGGCAGAAAACCCAGCCACATCTGGCCTGAACTCCCTTTCTTTTATACCATTGTGTTCTGGTTACGTGCTGTTCACCTCACTACAGACTTTCACATTTTGCCACCAAGGTAAGATCATGTCTCTTGTGTGCTGGCTGTATACAGTTCCTTGTGACACATTAGACTGGTTTTAGACTAAACTTGACAGTATTTGCCTACAGATTGGTTTACTTTTAGATTTCTCATAACTGGCAGGCAGATCTGTGTTCTGGATCAAAGAAATTTCTTTGTGTTCCAGCTATGTCCAGACTGCTCTGGGTGACCCTGCTTTAGCAGGGGGTTGGACTAGATGATCTCCAGAGGTCCCTGCCAACCCCTACCATTTTGTGATTTACCCTTTAATTCCTTTAATACTTATTAGCTGGGTGGGTCCAAGATGGATTTATCTGGTTTCAGCAGTAAAAAAACAATCACAAAGTTCAGGTTTGAATCCAGCTTACTGATGAGAGGACAAATTTGGGGTTCTGCATCCTGGACTTTGAATATTTGTCTAATAAGTGAATCTTCAGAGGGAGGAGTTAAAGACCTTAGCTTATTTGAGACAAGTTTTTTGTTCCTAACTGGAATCCCTAATTGCAGTTTCTTTTTTGCTGTAGGCAGCTCGGATGCTGTCATATAACCTTGAGAGCCCAGCACAGAAAAGCCACATGCCACCTTCTGATATATCGGGAGGGATTTAATTAAATGAACCTATATAAAAGACACATGAATAAGAGATGGCCAAGAGCTCCTCTAAATTAGCTTAGCAAGAGGGGAAAAAAACAGTGAATCTCCACCAGTAGTGTAAGTGAAGGGCATCCCTTTCTATAATACAACCAAGTAGAATGACAAAGGTTAAGAAATTCCCTGTCTCTGAGTTCTCTAGGTAGTTATCCTATGCGAGCAGACTGCAGAGAAGGAAATAAACTGCTTATTTAACCAGAGAGAATGAATTTTCACAGTTAGTCTTATACAGAAGAATCAAAACCACCAGGTGACTTCTGATGACAAATGCTCAGTTTCTCAGGGCCTGAGGCACCTCACAGTGGAATAAAGGCAAAAATCCACCTCCTCTTTTACATTTTCATACCTGTCCCATTCCAAATGGGTTTTTAGTAATAAAAATTCCTGTAACACAATAGAGATGAAAGACCCTCTTTGCTCTTTACAATAAAGCTGATAACGTAAAATAATCCTCCATATATGTTATTGCCTATGATTCAAACTTTTCAGAAGAGGGGTTCCAGTAGGACCAAAAAATTCCTTCACATTTGTGTGAATCTGATCCCTGGGAGAACAGGGATTCAAAAGAGACAAGGTGTTGAAACAATACCAGGAAATCATGTACAAAGCTAATTTTTTAAATTAGATCTATTTATAAAAATGAGCCTTACAAAGAAACATCAGAGGAAAAAATTCTGATGCAGACTGGAATTCTTGTGATTCTCCAGCAAGACTGGGAGAAAGCAGGTTAGAAAAACTGAAGCGTGCTGCTTGCATTTTGGTACAGGAATTCATTCATGACAGTGACAGCCAGCAGGTAGAATCCAGCTCAATGTGAATGAAAAGCACGTATCTGAACAGAGAGGGGAGATTTTATCATCTAGGCTGTTTCATGCCTTTATTTAAATTAAGGTTCCCTTGAGGGGGAGAAAAACTGAAATCAAACCAACAAACCACAGAAGGTTCTTTGTGTGCGTGTAGATGTGTTTTTTAAAATCCATGTTCAGCTCTTAGTAGGCCAGCCCCAAACAGTTGTTTTAACAAGATTAGCTTATTTCAAAATCCATGGTACTATTTTTGGCTTCTAGACTAACATGTCTCTGCCAATTTTCCCCAAGTGACAATGCTTCTGAACTCTGTCATGTTGTACAGCCACTCTGGGGTGTCCTGAGGATTTTGCTCCAAGGGATACATCACTTCGTCGGGGAACTGGGCAAGTTCTTTGCACTTTGTCATTACAGAGACAGGTTTTGACAGGGCAGCTAATGTTCCCTTGGCACCCTGAAGACTTGCATGAGAAGACAATAAAAGGAGGAGGGAGCAGTAGGGTAGGAAGAAGGGTCCTCTGTCAGTCCTCTCTAAAGACACCTTCTGGGACCAGAGCTGTGGACAGATGGAGTTTATCCCATTGACTCTTAATTACAGTGAACTGGCAGCCCTTGTCTCTGAGACCTTGAGAAGATTCCATTGTTGCTATTATTCTGTATCTGGCATGAGCGAAAGACAGCAGTTAAATATATCACATCCTTCATGTCAGAGCCCTGCAGTGACTTTTTTCCCTAGGAAATTGAGTCTTCTCTGCCCACCTTCTGATTATTGCTTCACATAGCCTGCAGCAGTGATGCTGAGGCTGTGTCAGAATGGCAAGAGAGTCCTCAGGCTAGGTAGCCTCTGATCAGGTGTCTCCTATAACGGATGGGGTCCTGGGGACAGCTGGGACACACAGTGTTTGACAGGGTGGTTCCCAGGGCCCCCTTAGTCTGTCCAAAGTGATACCTGCTGCAGAGAGGCTACAAGAACAAAGACACTAAAAGGTGTCTTGCTGCCACTTCTTATCTCTAAATCTTTTCTTGGTCCCACAAACAATCACAGCCCCCTGACCTGGCTTACTAAGCAAGTGGCTTATCCAGGGATGAAATTACTGCTGCTCCAACTTCTTTATAGAGGTTTTAGGGGTCTAGAGGTCTAGAGCCTGGTGGGTTGCAGAGTGGCTAATCTTCCTACAGCCAGAATCATAACAGGCCAGTCAGGTTGTGTCTACTTGCCTGGCCTGTTTCTCGGCAGGGTAAATAGGCACACACACTAATTCATCAGCCAGCTTGAAAATACAGTCTGTATTTCGATGGCTGTTTTAAGACAGCAGGAGCTGGTGGTGGTCTGGTCCTGTGAACCGTGATCCTTGCTGACAATTAGCTTGGGAAGCGGAGCCTGCTCCAACGGGCTCTGTCAGGTGCGTGCAGACACCCGGTGTGTGTTCACCTGAAGAGCAGGAGGGATACCTCCAGTCAGACTCTGAAGCACATGCTTGCTTTCTAAGTGCTGCCTTCTTCTGTGACAGCTACACAGGGTGCTTACCCCAGCACAACAGAACAGTTAAAATGCATGACATAGAGTATGGGAGACATTTAGAAAACCATCATTTCCCAGTGTCTGGAGTAGACACTAGGAAAATGGCAGTAACATTGGCTTTACTAGCCTTGAATTTGCTTCCAAGGGCATAGTGATTACATGCATTTCCCTGGAGAACTCAAGCCCCAGTTTTGTTGTCGCTTCTCTGCCAGCATCACAACTAAGAAATGCTGAGAAACCTGGCCAGCTTAGATAGCATGCAAGTGTGTGCTCTATAAATGCTACTGGTTTGTCAGCTAACTCACAGAACTGAAAGGAGAAATATTTTTCATTTAATGGGTAATGTCAGAAATGTAAAGGCTTTCCCCTTTCCAAACAGTGTTGAATCAAACAACAAAAACAATTTCATGAATCTCAGAGGAAAAAAGATAAGGTTGCTTGCAACTGTTTCATTTGTTTTGTGTCAGCAGGATCAAACCACAGTCTTTTCTGGTACCAGAGGCAGCTCAGCACCCTGCGGGGTAGACCTAAAAGTGATCCAGCATACAGGGAAATCAAAGAAAGCTGTGCTCCCTTAGAGATTAGAGCAACAGCCACTTCATTGGCCCTTTGCCGTCATTTCACCTCTTCTGTTTCTTAAGAATCATTGTCTGCCCAAGAGGAAAATTCTGCTCCATGGTCTCTACACCAGCCCTCTACACCACCTTCACATTCTGGGAATGCCCAAAGAGATCTGATCTTCTTAGAACCAATATATTTGTGCTTCTCCTTCACAGAGGTGAGCCCTTGCTCAGCCATCATTTGGATTTGAAGGGGCATCTGCACAGACTTTTGCAGGCTCTGACACATGCCCATGACCAGACACAAGCCATCTACAATCAGGAACCCACACAGCTGTGCTGACACTGAGAGTCCAGGCCAAAACGAATGGCAGAGAGAGGAGCAGGAAATCTAAATTTGCTATTTTCTTCTGCAGCCTTAGTTCCTGGGGCTCAAATTGGAAGACTTCAGAAGAACATACCCATTGGTTTCATGCATATCAAATGAGCTATGTGATGGGTGCTTGTACTCAAGAGACACAACATTAGATTGTTAGGCTTATATTAGGTTTTAAGAACACACACACCCAATGAAATTCTGTAAAAACAAAGATAAATTTGTGCCTAAAGCAGCTCAATGCCATTTCTTTAACAACTGTACTGTTAATCAGCTGGAGGTTAAAACAGCCCTCTATGGTTTTAAGCTGTGGTCATATTTCCATTGTCATCATCGTAATTTAAGAGCTGGTTTATTAATCAGAAGTCAGTAAAATAAACCCAGTGTATTTGTCATTGTTTCATTCAATGCATTTTTAAAATTAGCAAGATTGCAGCTAAATCCTTCTTCTATGTGAGACATCTTTCCTGACATTCCAGCCAGGCTGTTCCTGCTGGCTATGTTGCCTCCACAGTCCATCTTAGGACTGCCATTCTTTGGCTTTGCCACATGCTACAGAGGTAACTTGTTGGTAGTGCACTGGGGGAGTGGAGGATCCACGGCTCTGACATTTGTGAATGAGCACTAGGCAAAGAGCAGAGAGAGCTGGGAAGCCAGGTTCTTCTGCAAATTGTTTCTTCCTCTCTGGGTTTCACGTATTCCCCATTTTCAGATCCTTTACCTTGTTAACGAGGCTGGGATCACCCAGACTGCTCTCATCTTCTGAACTCTTCTGTTCCTCATCTGATGTGACAACCTCCGTTGGTATCACCGAGACCGGGCACACCTTGTAGGGCTCGGTGTAGGCGCTGCAGGGAGAGAGAACAGACTGGCTCAGAGGTGTAATCCCAAGCACTCACTACTGCTCAGCCACAGCAAACACACTGCTCACAGACCACTGGCCAGGGGCAGGGAATCCCTGCAGACCTGTGAGGCATGGAAAGCAAGATTTCTCAAGCTTTGGGGTTTTGCTGCCAGGTTCAAACAGGACCATTTAAGCAAGCAGAAAGATCTGAAAGGAGCAGTGGGAAGTTAACTGAACTTGTTCAAGCTTCCCCAAAGGATTAATGTTTTGGCTCAGTTTGGAGCAAAAGGTTCATACGTAGTTGCAACCAGAACTGCTTTGTTTCTCCCTCGTCAACCCCTATAAATGGATGTAGTAAGATCATACTAACATCTCAGTGCTTATTAAGTGGAAGTTAGATAATGTAACAGTGAGGTGTCTGGGAAAACATCAAAATGATGAGAGAAGTATTGTGATAGGAACGGCATCAGTTAAAGCACAAGGTACTCAGATCCCAGAACCCTTGAGTTGTTTCAAGAGAATCTGAATTCAGCTCCAGAAACCCAGAGAAAACCATGTAATAAGAGTACTGGATCTGGTGTGTAATACAGGCCAGTGGCTTCCCAGCATTTCCTTTTAGAAAAAAGTTATTTTTTTTACAAATAAAATTATCGGTGATTTCAAAACCTCCACAAAGCGTGACTAGAGATAGGCTCTGCAGATGATGCCTGCCCTTTGCCTTAGACAGATGTCTTCTATTGCTGATCCGAACATGCCTGGCTTCAAATGCCAGATACTGGATCTTGTTAAACCTTTGCTGAATTGCAGGTAGTCTTGCCAATTTTGTTACTGTGCAGCTACTCAAAGGCTGGATTCGGGTTGCCCCTTCATTTTGTCTTTTATATGAAATAGGTTAAAATCTTGGTGTCTTACTGTGTCGTGCCTCCTACCATTTACTCATTTTAAAATCTCTGAACTTTATCCAATTAGCCAGTATTGTTATCCAATTTATTAACCATTTTAGCACCAGTTTTTACTACCAGCCAATGTTAGTACTGTTCTTGGTACTGCAACACCAAACTCAATATTCCAGCGCTGGCAAAAGAAGTGCCAAGTATATCAGTGGTAACACCCATCTATTGCTACCTGACTTTCCTGTGGGTTTACGTTCAATGATCAGATTGATATTTTTGGCCACAGTATCATTCTGGGAGCTTTTGTACAGTTCATACACCATGTGGCCCCAAACCTTTACGTGTCCAGGGGTAGGTTCCAGCGTCCAGCCAACATCTCTGTGTGTTCCAGTAGACATCTTAGCCAGCCAGGCCAGTCTGTAATGTGGGCCCAGCTTACTCAGTGTATAGTTTTTTATAGTTAGTTACTCTTTAGTTTTCATCTCCTCTGAAACATTATTAATTTGCTTTCACAGCTCTGCCTCATGTCTTTATTCTCCTTTGATCTCCCACTTGGGGATCCCAGATGTGAGCAAATCCAAGCTTCAACGCCAGTGCTGGAATGACAGGAGGCTGGGCAAAGGCAGGTTAACGTATGTGGGAGGGCAGTGAACAAAGAGAAGCCCAAGGCCACTGACCAGACTCAGATTTGCTTTCGGAAAGGAAACTCCCTGCATATCTGCATTCACTTCCAAGCTGCAAACAGGTCTCCCATGCAGGGGCAGCTGCCAGCCTTTCTTTAATGCCACCAGCTTCTCCCTCAGTGCTCAGATCTTCACTTCTGGGACTGTTCTATATTGTAATGGAGCTCCTGGGCAGTAGAACTTGTCCTGATACCCAGCACATGGATTCTAATGAATTCACATACCTTCATCCATTTTCTGTATTTACGCTCCTGTGGTCTCCTAGAAAACCTAGCTCCTGAAGACTTAAGTGTGCCCAGGAACTGGTTCCCAGGTGAAGGTGCCCTGGGCAGCGTGGTCTTCACTGATCCCACTGCCAGGTACCTGTCGGAAAACACCAAGGATGCAGGGATAGGTGGCAGATGACTTCTGAGGCACCACAGGGTGTGGGAAATTTTATAAAAGAACAAATGGAGAGTAATTTTAATGCAGGGCAAGGTCTTACCCACAGAGCAAACCCTACAGGTATAGCCAAACAATGATCATAACTGTATATTAAGTCTATTATCTTAGTAGAAGCTGTTGTGCACCCTGCAAAAATCACCTGGACATGTTTTAGCACTTTCCAAGAGACTATATAGGTTGCTTTTGATGTTGGTAAACTGCCACTATGGGAGGAATCTTCCAACTCAATATTTCAGAACAAAAAATAAACTGCTTTATTATGAGAATACAGTCACCAAGATATATAAGATGTAACCACTGATCTTGAAAAGAATCCACCTTTAATAATAGGGAAATAGCCACAGCCAACTTCATGAACTACAGTTCTTCTAAGGTCGTTCCATCTCCATTGATCACAGAATCACAGGCTGGTTGAGGTTGGAAGGAACCTTGGGAAGTCATCTGGTCCAACCCCCTACTCAGGGATGGCCACCTAGAACCAGCTGCCCAGGACCGTGTCCAGGCGACCTTTGAGTATCTCCAAGGGTGGAGACTCCACAACCTCCCTGGACACCCTGTGCCAGTTCAGTCACCCCTACAGTGAAAGAGTGTTTCCTGGTGTTTGAGGGAGCTGCCTGTGTTCCAGTTTGTGCCCACTGCTTCTGGTCCTGTCACTGTACACCACCGAGAAGAGCCTGGCTCCATCTTCTCTGTACCCCCCTTTCAGGTGTTTGTACACATGGATGAGATCCCCCCTGAGCCTCCCCTTCTCCAGGCTGAACAGTCCCAGCTCTCTCAGCCTTTTCTCATATGTGAGGTGCTCCAGTCCCTTCATTACCTCCATGGCCCTCCGTTGGACCCTCTCCAATATGTCCATGTCTCTTCTGTACTGGGGAGCCCAGCACTGGATGCAGCACTCCAGGTGTGGCCTCAGCACTGGGGAGAAGAAGGGCAGGATCCCCTCCCTCGAGCTGCTGGCCACGCTTTGCCCAGTGCAGCTGAGTATGACATGCTCTTAATGTATGATGAGACATAAAGTCTCTCCTAACTATCATCCCTTCACATCATGGGTTGGGACAAGTCTGAGCACAAATGGCATGTGCTTGGGAAGTGAGGAGCACTGTGGAGATACACAGCGGGTGTGAGAGCTCATGGAACATGATTCACAGACCTGTATTTTATCTAGCTTGGATGTGCAATTCTCAAAGAGGTACTTGCCCTTCTTTTATTTCCACACCTGTCCTTCAAATTGCTTTGCAAATTCTACTTCATTCCTCAGCAATGATCACATCAATTCTTTAGGATTTTTAGAGTTATTCAGTCAGCATTAGTGAGATATAAGAATTTAACTGGGGGATTTAACAGTGGCAAAAATACCCAGCCAAGGGTATTATAGTGAAGGCCTAGGAAGACCATGTATTTTTGTTTGCATAACAACACAAATGCCCTTGGCTATATGCTCATCACACACAGGTGATATCTTGTTTCCTCCTTTAGAATCACCAACTGCCTCAAAAAAAAAGGAGAAAAGCTGGTTGGTGGAAATCTCCACTTAAGGCCTGTCGCTTCCACTAGGTGATTTAAGTGCTCTATACCAGTAAGGATCAGATTGCCTGCAGTTTGCCCTCAACAAATCTGTACATCAAGTGATGCATCCTAAAGAAAGGCTTGTAAATCCCACTTGCCTTCTTCTTCATGGTCTGTGCTCCACCAGTGGTCATGAGGAGAGAAAGGGAGTGCTCTGTCCTGTAAGGTATTTATATTAATGTATCCCTGGAGCTCTCAGTTAATGCTTTATGATACCTGTGGAGTTTCCATCCTTTCCTTCCAGGGGCTCTTTATAACTCTAAAATGCAGATGATTGGGCTGTTAAGATGGGCTGGCAATGTCCATCGCAGCATCTGTAAGGTATAATCCTGTGTGTTGGGACAGGCTTACAAAGTATTTCTGCCTTGCAGCTGAACCTGCTCAGACAGTGTAAGTGTGCTAGAAGTTTGTTGGTCAGTCATCTTCCTGAAGCATGAGCACTTGTGTAGGCTTCAGATGTCGTGCAGCTCTAGTGCAACAGCGATTCCCCCACGTTAATCACATGGGAGGGAGCAGGCCAGTGGGAGCCATCTCCAGAGCAAAGAAAGTGTCGTGTGGCCAGTGAGGACATCCAGATTCCTCCATCTCAGCTCCTGAACACTTTCTTCATTCTCATGTGTCCCTTCAGGGACAGGGAACTTCTTTAAAATTGGATTTCAGTATTGCAAAATGCAGTTTCTGGAGGAGACTGGGTGCCTTATCATTAATCACAGCATGTAACACGCAGTCACCAGCCAGCATGTGTTAGCTTCCTTGAAGTAAACTGGTTCTTTGGGAATTAGGTTTCAACATACTATCAGTCAAAGAATAGTATGACCAAGTGTACCACTTAAGGAACCGCTGCTATGTTTATATTTGAACCAAATTCATAATTTGCCTCTGTAAGTATATACAGTGCAAAGGATGATCCAGGTCATCCAGGATAAGGATACCTTGCTTAATGATTTCCAGATACAGAGTCCTGGGTCCAGTGTTCAGGTTCTAACCATTGTGGTATCATTCAGTTACTGAACACCTGCATTACCTCCCTGCTGCCTCCCTCCCTCACTCTACATCCCTAGTCAATGCCACAACAGAGAAAGAAAGAAAAAGAAAGGAAGGAAGGAAGGAAGGAAGGAAGGAAGGAAGGAAGGAAGAAAGGAAGGAAGAATATTTGACATTATCCTTAATAGGATTTTAAAAAAGAAAGAAAGAAAGAGAGAAAGAAAGAAAATTTGACACTATCTTTAATAGGATTTAAAAAAAGAACAGAACCTTATTTCCAGAGATCATGCTAATATCTTTTCTTTGCATCTGTTGCAAACTGCAAATTAGATGATGCAACTTAATTGCTGCCAACAGCCTTGAAGGGCCAAAGAACCCTGATTTATTTCCTGAAAATTTCTTATGGTTTCAAAAGTGCCTACAAGTAAAGATCAAAGCAGTATTTGGTCCAGAATGTCACCACAAGATGAAGAAAGCAGTAGAAGAGGCTAGAAACCACATTCTTGGTCCCTTTCCATACTGTAACAAGTGCTGTTAAAAGCTGATTTTGCCAGTAATTATCAACACATGGCTCAACACATAGTGGGAATAGGAAGTAAGTGAACTCCTTTGGTTTCTCGGGCAAATGCTGACTTCTGCTTTACCTTTTGTGTGGGACATAATGTCTCTTTGTCTCAAATGTTTCATCTGTTCATTAGCAAAACCACAGTTCTGGACTGGTAAAAGACAATTATTTTGGTTCTCTGCTAAAGAGAGGCAGTGATGTTGAGTTCAGTTAGGCCTAGATCTGCTAAAGCTCTGAACTGAATATTTGGTTTGACCCTAAATATTTTTCTGAGTGTATTGGTGACTGTGCTGGCAATTATTTCCCCTGAGTCAGCAGAGCAAGTTTGTAGGAACTACCTGTGAATGTACAATTATTCTCTGTTTGTGGGGTATGTCCTCTACAAATATAACCTCCTTGAAGCCAACTGAGTGGTGACAAGCTGACATACCATGTCAGAATCAAATACGCCCAGTTTACAACTATCTAGTGAATTACTGCCATAACCTTACCATTGACATATCCCAGCTTGTGCCCTTTCTGTCTCCCATTGCATAGGGATCTTAATCTTATAACTGGCTATAATGTACTGGATGCAAGAGGGAAACTGGAATCTCACCTGGACACAACTGGTTTATGCAAAGCCCACATATATAAAACCCCCTTGATCCAGTGGGGAGGAGAAAAAAAGAACCAACCAACCAACCCCAAAACCCCTCTATTATTGGACCAAATCGATTGAATGCAACTTTTTTCTGCATTCAGTATCCCTGTCCCTGGCTTTATTTTACGTCATATGCCCAGTAGCTACTAGTATAAACCCTGTCTTTATCAGGCATCATGTCCTTATTGCAAAAACTTAAAATATGAACTCAAGGCAGTGATAGCAACTGGGAGAGGCAGTGGGGTACTGAATGTCCCAGTTTTATTAACACTGGTCATTTGTTTTCTTATATCTATTTGTAAATTATTTTTTTAATTCATTCTGCAAATGGAAAGCTCATTATTGAAGGAAATTAAAGTCCAAACGCATTTAAGGCCAATAAAAGGAAATGCTTATTAGTGGAGCATGTGTTTAGCCAGTCAGTTCCCTGTTATGGCAGATCATCAAGGCAAATATNAGGAAGGAAGGAAGGAAGGAAGGAAGGAAGAAAGGAAGGAAGAATATTTGACATTATCCTTAATAGGATTTTAAAAAAGAAAGAAAGAAAGAGAGAAAGAAAGAAAATTTGACACTATCTTTAATAGGATTTAAAAAAAGAACAGAACCTTATTTCCAGAGATCATGCTAATATCTTTTCTTTGCATCTGTTGCAAACTGCAAATTAGATGATGCAACTTAATTGCTGCCAACAGCCTTGAAGGGCCAAAGAACCCTGATTTATTTCCTGAAAATTTCTTATGGTTTCAAAAGTGCCTACAAGTAAAGATCAAAGCAGTATTTGGTCCAGAATGTCACCACAAGATGAAGAAAGCAGTAGAAGAGGCTAGAAACCACATTCTTGGTCCCTTTCCATACTGTAACAAGTGCTGTTAAAAGCTGATTTTGCCAGTAATTATCAACACATGGCTCAACACATAGTGGGAATAGGAAGTAAGTGAACTCCTTTGGTTTCTCGGGCAAATGCTGACTTCTGCTTTACCTTTTGTGTGGGACATAATGTCTCTTTGTCTCAAATGTTTCATCTGTTCATTAGCAAAACCACAGTTCTGGACTGGTAAAAGACAATTATTTTGGTTCTCTGCTAAAGAGAGGCAGTGATGTTGAGTTCAGTTAGGCCTAGATCTGCTAAAGCTCTGAACTGAATATTTGGTTTGACCCTAAATATTTTTCTGAGTGTATTGGTGACTGTGCTGGCAATTATTTCCCCTGAGTCAGCAGAGCAAGTTTGTAGGAACTACCTGTGAATGTACAATTATTCTCTGTTTGTGGGGTATGTCCTCTACAAATATAACCTCCTTGAAGCCAACTGAGTGGTGACAAGCTGACATACCATGTCAGAATCAAATACGCCCAGTTTACAACTATCTAGTGAATTACTGCCATAACCTTACCATTGACATATCCCAGCTTGTGCCCTTTCTGTCTCCCATTGCATAGGGATCTTAATCTTATAACTGGCTATAATGTACTGGATGCAAGAGGGAAACTGGAATCTCACCTGGACACAACTGGTTTATGCAAAGCCCACATATATAAAACCCCCTTGATCCAGTGGGGAGGAGAAAAAAAGAACCAACCAACCAACCCCAAAACCCCTCTATTATTGGACCAAATCGATTGAATGCAACTTTTTTCTGCATTCAGTATCCCTGTCCCTGGCTTTATTTTACGTCATATGCCCAGTAGCTACTAGTATAAACCCTGTCTTTATCAGGCATCATGTCCTTATTGCAAAAACTTAAAATATGAACTCAAGGCAGTGATAGCAACTGGGAGAGGCAGTGGGGTACTGAATGTCCCAGTTTTATTAACACTGGTCATTTGTTTTCTTATATCTATTTGTAAATTATTTTTTTAATTCATTCTGCAAATGGAAAGCTCATTATTGAAGGAAATTAAAGTCCAAACGCATTTAAGGCCAATAAAAGGAAATGCTTATTAGTGGAGCATGTGTTTAGCCAGTCAGTTCCCTGTTATGGCAGATCATCAAGGCAAATATTGCAGCTGAAGACTGAAAAGGGCAGGAAAGACATGATGTCTGCTAATAACATACGCAGTCTGACAAGGCAAGGGAATGTGGGGATAATCACATTTCACACTTGGAGGCATAAGCTGTCTGCCTGCCAAGGCCAGAAAGGACTTCTTCCTCATGCCACAAATGTTTCAATTTTAATTTTGCTCTTTCTTTCAAAATCAAAAAAATAAATCAGTGTGGGATACAGGAGAGGGGAAGAGGACTTTTGGTTGGGTGCCTAAGGCTTTTGCTCTGTTCTGAAGAACTTTAGGGACAAAACTCTCCCACCTTCAACGGCTGCTGCTGGAGGTCTGGTTTTGGAGGGGAGAGCAGGAGGGGAGAGCAGGCTCCTTCTCCAGGCACGTCTCGGACCCAGCCTGGGGCAGTGCAAGTAGAGGAGGACAAGAGAAAGCCCAACAGCCATGTTCCCCACGGGCTGGGCTGGATGGGCTGCTCTTGCTTTAAGGCACCCGCACAAACCTGCAGAGCTGATCCATGTTTCGCTCTGGGGTGCTCTGCTGTCTGAGAGCACCATTCCCTTCCCCAACCCTGTGGCTTTAAACCGGGAGAAAAAACAAAGCAACAGTAAAAGCTGGACATGCCTGGAAACAAAACACTGCGTCCTTGGGCCTGGGACAAGTGGCACACCCCCTCCCCGCGCTCCCAGGCGGTACGCGGTGGCTTGTGCTCAGCCTGGCCCTCCGGCCCTTGTCCTGCATTTCCTGTAAACAGGGAGCGCTTCCTCCCCAGAGATGACCTGGCAATGAACTAGCGAGGGCTGACGCTCAGCCGCACCGCACCCAGCGCCCCGCCATGCCAGAAGGTACAATGGGGCGGCTGATAATACATAATAGGTTATTAAAGGCAGCTCTGCCCTTTATAAACTCCTTTGAGCACATTATTTACATCGCGTGTCAGCCACCACAGAGCTTTTACTTTCATTAAATCATTAGCTTCACAGGCACCCAGAACTCTTCTCTCCAACAGCACCAGAAGAGGTCTTCTTTAAGGCATCAGCACAGGTCTTCTTACGCTTCTCTTTTTCTTCTTTCCCTTGCTAAGGGAAAGGCTGGGTCCTTGCTAAATCACAGCCCCGTTGTTCCCCATCTCTGGTAACCTTTTGCTGTGTTGCATCCTTGCAATGCTTGGAAATCTGAACTGAGAGCGACAAAATTCAGACCTGAGTGGCAGTCACAAAAACCTCCATTTTGTGCCTTCCCAGACCACACATGTCATACACCTGCACCATGCTGAAACTTTCCATACTGCACGTCTGTCAAGGGACAGAAGATAACAAGGAAAACATCCACTGTTTATCAGGATGGATTTCAAACGATTTGCTGAGCAACCCCTAGGCACAGCACAAACAGTCTCTGACAACGAAACCACTTGGCACTTTTGCCCTGTTCTACTCTAGAAAATGACTGATCTTGGTGACAGCCTGGCTTTATGGTGTAAAGCTGGGAGGAATTCACCCTCACTTTAGTGTAGTAATTTATATGTATATTTGTGATCTTTGAGCAGAATAAGGCCCTCTGGTTTCACTCCGAACCCTCTGCAGGTCTTATTCCTTTCATAAATCAGTAACAGAATAAGCCAACCACCTAGAACTGCATTAATAAGGAGATTATCTCCTGTAAGAAGTGATCTTCAGGTAGTCAGCTGATGGTCACCTCAGAGCATGAGAAGGTCTCTGTGGGGAGACCACTATATGGGAAGCAAAGATGGAACCCTTGCCCTACTACAAATTTTTGTTCTTCTCTTTGACATGTTTCTTAACTTCTTTGTGCTTGGGTTGTCATTTGTGTAGAGTGGTTAATCCCAGAACAATCTCGTGTTTAAAATACAAGTAAGACAGACGGCTTTGGACACTGCAGGTTCCTACCAGCATCTAAACCAGAACTGCTCTGCCCATCTCCTTTGGGGCACAGGTTTCCTTCTGGTCTTCCTGATGACCACAAACTAAAAGGGATTTCACTATTCAGGTCCAGTCCTTAAGTCAAAGCGAGATGGATGCCCCCATGCTCATGCTCATGCTTATTTAAGTTAAGGCAGGGAGTATCGTTTACATTCTTGTAGCTAAGCTGAGGTACAGAACTCTGCCTGGAACCACTGAACAGTGTGTTTGCTGGTGTTACTGTTTTCTGCTGGGGAAGGGAGTTGCTGTGTTATAGGCTCTCAGTTGCTTTCAAGCAGCCATGCTGGTATGATTTCTGCACAAAGGCACGCACTGGAGCAGAATACCAACAATGGAAGATTTAGGCAGTGCAACTTGCCCGTGGAGTTGCAATTTATAAAAAGATTGCAGATATACAGTTCAGAAAAAGGTCTGCATAAATTGTTCTGTGGTAGATTGCAAACAAAGCTAGGCAAAACACGGGCATGTCTGTAACACGCGGTGGGCTCTCCTGGAGATGCTCAGTGCTGGCAGACTGGTTCTGCTGTCTTACACGCATATTAAAGAGTTTTAAAGTTTTAAACAGGTAAGAATGTATTTCATCAAGGTTATTGACCACGCTGAGCCACACAGAACTAGAATACCTTTACAAGTCCTGTTCCTTAGAGTCTGTAGGTTGGTATTGTTCTGGACTTTTGCACATACAGTCTGAAAGTCAAGAGTACAGCTGGGACTACACTGTTGACTCTGGAATCTAGCCTGGACTGAGATGTCATTAGGTGTCAATTAGGCAAATGTAATCATTACAGCAGCAAATGGATCCAACTCATTATAATCCTTTCAGAAGATCCCACTTAGTGTAATTCTTAAGTGATAATAGAAGTGAAAACTCAAAGGAAGACTCCAGCTTGGAAATGGTGTCAGTGAAACATAAAACTTAACTTGAATTAATCATCATTTCCTGCAGCCAGAAGTTGTAATGATCTACTTATTAACAGAAATCTGAATTCTTGGTACCTGATTCCAACAGACAGTAGAACTGGTGGAAGACAGGGCTTGGTCTTGTGGTAGGAAACATTCATTTTTTTTAGTTGTTCAGAATCATGTCGGGAAAAGACTTAAAAAATTAGTATTCATAAAGCCTTCTAGATAATGCAGAATATTATACTTCCAAAGCAGGTAATGACAGTTTTCAGTTTTGCTTTTTGGTTTTCTTTTAAAAAAGCAGATTTTATTCTTAAATTCAGAGAAGTAGCAGTAACAGACCACTAATACTTCACAAAGTCTGAATCTGCTGCAATGCTCAGGCAATGTATTAAATTCTTGCAATTACTGCCTTGCTTAGAAGTGAAGTTACAAACACCTTGCATGATAATGAGTCCAAATAAGAGAATTAGCTCAAGCACTGTTACAGCATTACGGATTTCAATTTCATTGCTGCCTAAGTAGAACAACAGTTGGTTATGCACAAGGGGGAGCAAGGGCAGAACATGGAATTTCAAAAGTGGTATTAGGAACAGTAGGACACCTGTGATTTGTAACTGTCATTTCCACGGTGGAAATGACATTTGCAATGTATGGCTTTAAGGTGTCCCTTTCAATGCAGTACCAACATCAGTCTTTCAGAACCAGTGGTCCAAGAGTGCCCAGGTGTGCAGTGCGAGTGTCTTCAGCAGCATTTGGCAAGGGGATCGCACAGTACTTTAGGTATTTCTGTCCCACAGTCAAAGTATTAGCCTTGCAGGAACTCAGCATAAACCCTTCATTTGACGTGTGCCTCAGGCTGAGAATGGCACTGGAGTTAGAGGGGGGTTAAGGGAGAGGTACAGGAGCAGCGGAGGCTGATAAGGTGTCAGACTGCATCCCAGGCTACCAGCTCAGCAGAGAAAGAAGGAACAAGCCAGTAGCTTCCATGCAGGATTGCATACACATGTACAGAACTGCCTTCAACTTACACTAAAGCAAAACAATAAACTGGTTGCATTCTCTCAGGCTTTTGGATGAATGATTTTAAGGATCCAAATTGTTAATGGATCCCAAAAGTGAACTTTATGGGAAAACATCCATAATGAAGTGGATTTATAGGATGAAGTTCATATGCTAATTTTAAACCCTAGAATTTTCGTTTTGGGTGGGGTCCCAAAGTGATATTTAACATCTTCAGGACAAAATACTGTAAACCCATCAGCCTATTTCTTTCAAATTCAACCCCTAAGATCTGCATTCTACATCTGCCTCATAATAGCCAACTCCATCAAAGTTGCTAGAGCAATGTGAGAAGGTAAGTATTATGTATGTTGATCTGGGTGCTTGCTTGACATCAGATTTTAATGGAATGTGGAAAGAGAATTTTTCATGGTACTCAAACAGCAGGTAGACTACAGCAATGACAAAGGTATGCAAAACTTTGTTACTTGAAATCAGCTGTTTAGCGTTCCTGTATCTTTATCGTTCAGCTCCAGAACTGGCATAAAAAAAGTCCCAAAGCTTGAGACTTTAATGCTTATATGTTAGATGTATCAGGAAATTGTTTTAATTGGGGGCTAGAACTTTCCTCTGCTGCATGTATTAAGACAACAAACAAGTCTAAATGCTGAGACAGACAGACAATTTGTGGCGGAGTTCCTGGCCAAGGAGTAAGAGGACTAACGTATGCCTTATAAACCGGAAAGGAACAAGAAGAGATGAGGAATGAGCTCTGTTATGAAACAGCACCCCATGCAATAAGGGTAGAGGAACAAGCCTCAGAAGCATTTTTCAATGTGAGAGCTTGAGAGTTGTCCCCCTGCCCTCCCAGCCCAAAGGGCCCTGTGCTTACCCCTTCCACACAGGCTAACCCAGCACTAGTTCTTGCCATCACTCAGGTGGCACCTCAGTGACTTGACTGATGCATCAGAGAGCTTGGCAAGCACCAGTACAGGGGGTGTTGCCCAGCTCTCTGCTCCTGGGCAAGCAGCAGCTGCCAGTGCTATCAGTGGCATCAGAACTGTCAGCCCAGGGAGCTCCTGTAGTGACGTGGCCAGAAGCCATGGCCCAGTTACGACAGCTTGAAGCAGGAATACAAGAGTGATCAGGTGATTTTCTGTGGCTTAATCATGCTTCCGTCTCTGGAGTAAAGTGTTCTTTGTGCAGGCACATTTAGGATATGCTCCACATTTGTTGTTTCATTTTTCATTTTCCAGGGGGCAAATTCTTTCTCCTTCTACGTGTATGTGACAGTAACAGATCTGGCAGCACAGCTGTAGAATGGAGAGTCAGGCTGTGCCTCCACTGCTGTCTGACCAATAAATCCAGTGTGCATGGCCTGGTCCTCAGCCTGGAACTAGCTCAGCACCAGGAAGGAGAACAGGTTTTGCCCGCTAAGCTGTCTGAGTGGGGTCAAACAAGCCCCTGGAACAATATACAGGACGAGGACATGGCCAAGGTCAAGGAGAAGGCTGGGACTAGGCTGTAGTAGAACAGATCAGCTTAAACTATTTTAACACCATAGGCTGGGCTTTAATGTGGGCTGCACAAGGCCATGGGGGGTACACAACACTGAGTCCTGGTGTGTGCACAGTCCTGCTCATCTCCACAGTGTAATCTGCAACCACTTTGTGCTGTTTACTTTTCAGAGGGCACTGTGGACAGGAAGACCAGTGTATTGTCCAGTGGATCAGAAAGGAGACCAATGCAAGGAAAGGCAGGATCCACACAAGCCATGAAAAATGCAGTGATGCTGGCTACTGCTCTACAGATTTGAAAGTAACCAGGTATGCCCTGTTACCAACTTGTGATTCTCTGCCGTGTCAAAACATGGCTGTTAGCTCTCTCTCTGCTCTGAGAAAGAATGTACGCAAGTAGAATAAGAGCTGTGGCAACCTGAGTGCTTGCCACACTCCCAGCGGGTTGGCTGCATGACTGACACAGGTAAATCACTGATACGCTCAACAACCTCTCTGCAGCCAGGCAGTGCTTTACAAACTGGTGGTGAAGTCACTGGCAAAAAAGGTTGTGAAAGGTCAAGAAGTAACTCTAAGCACTCTGAAAAGATCTCATCTGGCCTATACCATATAGTATAGCGTGATGTTTTGCAGCAGGCACAGTGCTCTCTGTCCTAAACAATATCTGCACTTATCACTGAAATGAGCATCAGTATCTTTCAGGAGGAAATACTCCAAGACTTTTCAATAAATCTTCCCAAACTCCCAATATAGTTCCATTCTCTGAAGGCCCTGGCCTGTCACATAGATGTCATGGTTTGAGGGATGCCATGTTTATCTATGTGAAAACTCCTCAGATACCTTTTAAAATAGAATACTGCTCTAGTCTTGCTCCTTTTTATGCCCTGAAGCTTTTTGCTTGAATTGTTATCCTATTCACCCAGCTTTTCAACTGAGACACAGAAAGTCAAACACTCTGAGCTCCTTCACAGCTTGAAGCAGTGATGAAAAAGGTATTTTATCTGCTATATGTAGAATGGAAAGTTCTGATTACTGCAGAATACGGACTGATGGTTCAGTTTGTAGAGGACTTTACCAGGAAACAACTGTTCTTCTTTGCTGGAACACCTGAAGCTTAGAAATTTATTTTTGAGTCTCAGAAACCTGAAAATAAATTAATTAAGATGTTCTAGAAATGAAGCAGAACTGTGTCCATTTTTAGGTGCCCTGAGATCAAAACCTGTGGATATTACTTTCTCCCTGTGGCTCATGTTTTAGGCACTGGGTTGTGAGAAATTCAATATCTAACGCCTAGTGCTGACTGATTCAAAGTGATCTGGGACGAAAACCAGGCTCGGGAGAAGCAGAGACTGTGTTTTCTGTATCTTAGGCTAGAGCATATAGGAATTTCCCTTAAACTTTGTCAAAACAGATATATTGTTTACATAGAATGCTTTTGTGATTTTTTCCCATTTTGAAAATGTTTCAGCTTGTGGTGTTTTCAGGTGATGGCTTGAATTATCAGGGCAGTCAAATCACAAATAGCTGTTCAGATCCTCAGAGGTACAAATCACAAGAGCATAACAATGTACCCCAAATGAACATCTGGCATGGTAACTGTTTTCTCATCCAAATTCCACTTACATAGTCACTGTGGCGACGATGACACATTTACCAATGTTTTTCTCATTACAAGTTCTGGATCCAGTTAGAAAAAGATGATACATTTCTCAAACTGTCTGATGACATTGCACATATCAGAGATGGGAGATCAGGGGTATGTTCCTGATTATTCTTTCTTTGTTTATTTTTGGCAGAGTAACCTAGTCACTAAAACTTGGAACCGGACTCTTTATGTTCTATTTTCATTTTATTGAAAATACTTTGCATGGAAAATACTCACAGTGAGGTCAACATAATGAACACCATGCTGCCCTGCAGGGCTCTTAAGGTGGAAGGGGAGTTGACATTTCCCTGTCCTAGCAGGACAACCTGCTTTATCAACACCATGCAGCCAGGTCTGGGAACAAACCAGGGTGAAAATGCAGTGAAGCTAGGATCAGAAGGAAACCTGTCTTTATGACAACAGTAATATTCTCTATTAAAAAAAAAACCCAACCGAACATCAAAAACCAGAACAAAGTATTTCTGAATGGAGACTTAACAAGCTCCTCTTTTTCCACTGTTAGCATTACACAAGCTATCTGTTGCTAGAGCCACAAAGGAATTTATACAGATCATACAACCTTTTTGTTATCAACCAAAATATCCTTCCCTCTCGAGGGCAAGTCTCATAGGTGATCAGCCCTGGCCTAAATCTCTCCCACAGAGACTTTTTGAAGCAGTGATAGTTTGTGCTAAATGTGTCTCTAGCCTAATGCTAAGGTCCCCAACATCATTTTGCTATGAGAAAATCATTGGGGAGTTTTAAGATAGCAGATCCCTCAAAGCACGAGCTGGAAACTGAGCTGTCTGTTGCTCTCAGACCAGCATATGCTTGTCCTGTCATTTGGTCGTGGGGTAGAAAAACACTGAAAAATGTAATCATCTTTTCCCTGCATGGTTGTACCCGTGCTGCGTTGTGCTGGTGCTGCCAGGCTCAGTGACCCCAGGCAGTGTGCGGGAGACCGTGCCTGGAATGCTCTCCCCCTTACAGGGGCAAGACCAGAACAAAGCAGTGCCCAGACTCTTGGGTTTTACAGTTCCTGAGTCCTTGCAGGCTGGGTGTGCATAAATACCTCCCTACCAGATGGGCAGGGAGGTTTGGCAGCTTTTCCTGTGGGTTTGGAGAGAGATCTGGGGACATAGGAGAGGAACTGATACAAATAAGAAACCTCTTATCTTCACGGTTGTCCTTCCAGCAGGGATTCCCTTTTGACTTGAAAGCACATACAGGATTTGAGGCTGCAGCCTTACCAGGAAAACAAATGGAGCTCCTGGCATTGTAAACTAACCAAAACTTTGTATCTGGCTTCTCTTTCCTGATGTTTGGGGGAAACATCAAGTCAACTGAATTTTCTTGCAGTTCAGAAATTTACCCAGTTGTTAAAGCAGAGTATTTCCACAAGGAGAGAAACAGAGCTTAACTGCTCTAATACCTTGGCTGAAAGTGCTCAGTGGTTTCTCCTCTGGCTCCTACAATGTCAGTTTGAGTTCCCAGATTAAAATTAGAGCTGGCTGCAGTTTGGTGTGGCTGAGGCTTTTTTACTTGAAAAATCAGGCTTAGCATGATTAAAAACTGCAGATACTTGTGACATTTGGCTGGAATTAATCTATTAATTAATTCTATCTCACTTCTCCCAAGAATTCTGGAAAATCAAAACCATCTTAATTCTGCAATTCAAATGTATGATTTAGTTCAGAATTTACTTCAGTATCTACAAATTTAAATTTTTTTACTTGCAAATGAAACAATCAGAAAAAAATTATGGAACTACAGAGTTCCTTTCTTTTTTTGGGGGATTTTTCTTGGACTTTTCAGTTCAGCACACATATTTTATTTCTCAAGGCCACTGAAGCAATGCTTTTCCTCAGAACTGCAATCAAATGGCAAGATAAAATGTTTGTCCGGCACCGTTTAAAATATGTTTTTACATTTTTGTCATCTTACTATCTGTCACTCTCACTGTTGCTCTTTACCCTGAGTGTGTTCACTGGAAGATTTTTTTATTTCCCTGTCATTGTCTGGATTTTTTAAACCCAACAAAGTGAAAGCAGATTTTGAGGTGCTCAGTTTTAGCTCCCATATTGTTCTTATCTATTTAAGGACGAGAAGATTTGAGTTCAAAGATGTATTGTACTGTCTGCAGTCCATTACTTCTGCAGGTACGTGTGCTAAGGAGACCTTTCTGAGCTCTTGCAGCCAACTCTCAGAACTAAGAATGCCATCCCACACCCGAGATGTAAGAGGGTCAACAATCCTCACCATGAAACTTTCATCAGAAACACCACAATAGATATTCTTGAATAGGTCCACCTATTCAAGTGGGCCCAGAGGGCCCAACAGGGAGAGTAGTGGGTTAATATTGGGGGGTTGGCACAAATTTACTAAATGTATTCAAGACATAAGCACAAACTGCCAATAGACTGAAGAGGTATTTTATTTTGAGACAGCTGAGAATGGATGGAGGCAGATCCAAGCAATGGTCACTTCTCTCAGTTCATCAGTACCTAGCTGTATTTCCTGTGAGAAAAAGAAGTCTGGGGACATCCCTGTGATACTGATAAAGCTGGTATAGCATGAGTCAGAGCACCAAAAGGTGTTTCCTGATAACAGGTCTAAATCTGCTTGCTTGAGGCCTTTGAAGGATAGCATCTAATTAATCCAGCCACTTATTCAAGTGAAAGGGTCCTTTTATAAGGCTTTTAAGAGGGGTCTTGGCAAAACAGACAGTACTTCATAAATATGTTCTCCAACCATTAACTCTAATTGGTCGATTAAGATAAAATTAATTGTTGTATGCCACTGTATGCAAATCTTTAAGGCAGTTTTTACATTAACCCCCCTTGGATCCTGTAAAAGAAGAATTCTTGCAGGATGATTAAAAATAAGTAACTTAGCTGGGTTACACAACAAACCATAAACTACTAGATTAGATTTACATTTGAAATGCAATAGCGTTCTGTTGTTTTTGTTACAAATGTAATCTAGAGATATATCCCACGTCACTGAGCGGTGGATTCTGGAAAGGCTGCAGAATTGTAATGTGCAATCTCTCATTCAATAAATCTTCTCAATAAGGCTTGGGATGGGGGCTGGAG
This sequence comes from Nycticryphes semicollaris, assembly GCA_013400055.1. Taxonomy (NCBI): domain Eukaryota; kingdom Metazoa; phylum Chordata; class Aves; order Charadriiformes; family Rostratulidae; genus Nycticryphes; species Nycticryphes semicollaris. Next base: position 71,538 of record VXBJ01003881.1, on the reverse strand, counting down.
AGGAGGAAGGCATTCACAGAACCCTCATCAACAGCAAAAGATCTGACCATTTCAAACAGGCTGCATCTTGCCCATCTGCAGTCTCATCACCCCGTCCGCAGTACATGCTGTTTCTGTGTGGTTGTAGGAATGCTTAAATCACACCAAATAGCACCCTGTTCCCCATCCACGTCATCTAGGGCAAATCTGCAATACACAGCAGACTCCCTCCTCCTGTGATATCCCCAGTGAAATACATTTCTGGTTCAAATAATGGAAACAGGGAAGACAAAGAAGTCTACCCTCAGGACACGAAGATGGCCCTGTGCACACATTCCTCCTTCTCTGCACTGTAATTTGATCAGAAAAGTACCCATCAGAATAGAGTCCAGCTTCCAGTTTCCTGGGAGGTAGATGGGACTGATTCCTCACCCACAAAGGCAGGGCTAGATGCTGAGCAGTGGCAGCCCCTGAGGCCATGCTGTGTGTGCAGGGCAGTGAGGTGCAATGCGAAGCTGTGCTGGGGAGCACACTGCCGGCCTGTCTCCCAACACCCGCATCCCCAGCATGAACCAGGACAAACAGCTCCATGGGCATGAGGAAACTGGAGGGCGGCCGTGGAGCTGCTGTAAAATGGATACCAGAATCTGGACAGTGCATTAAAATCTCTCTTTCAGTATCAATATGACATTACTGATACTGTCTGGAGACACTTCTCAAAGGTGCTTGTTTGAAAAGCTCTGCCATCAAGTAGCATCAAATCGCTGTCCTTCCAGCTGTCCTGGCTGCCTTGGAAAGACAATTCCCCACCCCTGACAATAGCTGTGCCTGCCCCGTGCCCAGACCTGAGCAGCAAGGGGTTCTCTCTGCAGACTGCTCCCTGTCTCTCAGCAGCTGCAAGTCCTGCCTTAACCACTATCACCTGCTAACTCCCTGTGGCAATTCAGACAATACTGAAGTAAACAGTAATAAAGACATGACTCGTGTCAGAGCTGGCTGTGGCTACTGTGGAGAATTTCAATAGGCTGTGCAGAGCCTGAAGTCCTCCAGTAGTACTGGGATCCCTCACTCTGCAGTCAACTGGAGGGGAGGAAGGTTTTGCTTAATTATCCTCTTATTAAAGGGTAAAATTCTTTCAAGTGAGACTAAGTCTTTCTAACTGAGAGTTTAGCCAGTAACTTTGGTGAAATTGTTCTGACTTACAGGTGTTGAGGCAATGCTGTTACAGTGCCTGTCCCAGAGGTGGGGCATGACTGTCTTTTGCTTTCGGCCTGAACAACTGGTTTATGTTGCTTTGCTTTTTGTAGGGCAAGTCTGCAGAGAAAAGGAGCTAGAAAGTGACTTTTCAAAAGAAAATGAAAATTGACTCTGATTCAGACTATGTGGACTGGGAAAAGATACAGGGAATTTTGTCCAATTCCATTTATGTCCCATTATTTCCACACTGTACAGGAAGCTAATGATGATCTATATTGTCATATACACAAATCAGAGTTTAATTATTAATACCAGACAGCTAAATTTTGGGGATACACAGTAACTGCCCTTCAGGGGGCAATATTTGCAGTTTTATTCTAGCAATGGTAATTCTAAATTAAGATATATTTCTAGAACGCTTTCATTATTGGACTTTTTCTATAAACGTGATTGCTTCTCATTAGAAATTATTGGTTTAAATCCACTCCACATGGTCTTTCCTTTTAAGCAAGAAAATTAAACAGTGAATCTTCTCTACTGTCAATTTCTGTAAGCCCCCCTCCCGCCCTGCTTTTCCCCAATCACACACAGTAGCAGAGGTTCCTGGATTATTATAATCTTTTATAGCACTCTCACACTCTGTTCTCTGAAATGTAATAAAAGAGTTGTACTTGGCCATTCATCAGAAGTGTAGCAATTCCATAAAGTATCAGCAGATGCTAAATACCAGTGCTCTGCAGGTGAATGCACCAAAGGGAAGCTCATGGGCTCAAGCCTCATGTATTGCAAGCATTTAATCCAATAAACTTGTATTCTCAAATGATTGAAATAAGCCTCAGGATATGAGCAAGCTGGAGTTCAGAGTAATTTTTATCCCTGTGTGGTTGTGGTAGAGCTGTGTTTGATACGTATTCATATTAGAAAGCTTAAATCCATTGAGAGGTATTTTAGGCGGCACTGCTTTAGCAGGAAATAAAACGTCCATACCCATACATTGCCCGTGCATGTGCAAATAGGTTCACGTACATGCACTTGTACAATTTGCTTTGGTTTACGATTAGACCATACACTGTTTCTCCAAGTATATTATGCCATTTTATGTGTATTACCCATTTATATTTCATCAAAGCTTTTGAGGCATATCTTTGTCCAAAACATCCTGACAAATACAGCAAATAATAGCTATCTCAGCAGCAATGTATGTACATTGCTGCCTGCCTGATGCTCTTCCCCTCCACCCCAGTTATCTTGATAAAGGGCTTGTTCAGGATCCCAGCCTTCATTTCTCCCCCAGAGGCAAAAACTACATGCACAAGCAGCAGACTGAAAAATTATGTTCACGCCTTGACCTTGAGACTTCCTGAACCAGTTTGGATTGGCTTTCCCCTTGAAACAACAGGCTTCCACAGGAAGTTCATAAATGGGCCCAAGTCACAGCAACTGACGTAGTTCTAATATTTTTAACTTGATTCTTCAAGAGCTACCTAAAATGGGCGGCGTTTCGTGGACACAAAGAACTGGCCAGCTTTTCTAAAAGCAAACGTCAGTGTGCCGGGCACGCCACAAACGGCTGACAGCGGTGTGACTAACAGGCCATCGGGCTGGGCTAACGTGGCTCCTGCCGAGCCCTGCCCAGGGCACACGTGTGCTGTGAAGCCACGCTGTTCTCCACCACCTCCCAGCCTCAGCATCACCAGCTCCCAGCACTGAGGGCAGCCACAGCCTGTGCCCCAGACCCCGCAGCTCCAGGCACGTTGGGATCCACAGCTCTGTCCCCGCGTTGTACCCACCTCTGCCAGTTCCTACCCCTCTCCGAAAGACAAAGCACTGTACATCATTCTTGCCTTAGAAACGATTTGCAAGACTTGGACTCATTCAGAGTTGCAAGACTAAATTTTTCATTCGGAGAAAAGTTCTTTTACTCCCAAGTCTGAATATCAAAAGAGGGGTACGTGAAAAGCCCATGGTTTGTTCCATTTGTAATGACAGAGGACCAAGAAAAATAAATGTTGCAAAGAAACAGGAGTATTAAATCTTTAGAAGGAGAATGACGGATGAAAATGGACATGCTTTGAAGGTGTTTATCATTTTCACACAGCTTTAACAAAATGCAACTGTATTAAAGACATTCCTTGTCATTCATTTGCTTTGCACCCTCTTTTCTCCTTATCTGTTTAACACTCTTCTTATTTACATCCTGCCCTCCACTGACTGTATGCTATGTCCTGACGACAGATTCAGACTCAACAGTATTGAGTTCATTGCTCCTATGTAACTATGAAAAGGACATTTTCTTGTTTGCAAATAATCTAATGGAGTGGGATGAAAGAGTTTTATTAATGTTAGCAAGACATATGATCTCAGACAGAGCTATTTAATTAATTTATAAATCAGCAGCTCTGTCAAAAGGCCATAATGATATGCTGTACAGCAACTTTTAAAATTAACTGCCTAGTCTGATTAGTTCATGATTTGGGATTTTCTAGTCTATACTTAACTGATATACTTTGAAAGAGAAGATATATACATACATACATATACATATATATACACACACACACTGTTGCTTGGGGAAATTGACAGCAATGAAAAAATGAAGCAGCACCCCTTCCAGCAAATAGGCTCTTTCCATTCAGTCAAGTCAGGAACCTCTCTTACTGAAGAACGAAGCAAGATCTTCCTGCCCCTCAAGCCACAAAAATTCGATCCATGGAATAAATCAAATATTTTTAAATGTTCTTTGGTTTCTATCTGTAAACCATAGGATCCAGATCCACCGGACTTGCTAGTATACATTTATAAGGTACGGAGTTAATTTGATGTGGGGTTTTTTTTTTTTTTCACTGATAAAGGCTTATCTTGTATTCTTCCAAAATCTTTCTTGTAAGTATTCCCTGAGGGGGGTATAAGCCAAGGAGCATGGAGGATCTGCCTACAGTACCTAGCAAGGGAGGCCTTGCCTGTTTGGCCAAGGCTAGCAGGTCTTACATATTAATTTATTACAATACCTTTCTGTTTCCTGGTCTGTGGTTTGCTGCTTGTTCTCAAAGCCAGTGAAGCTGCTCATATCCACATAGCCATCGTTCTCGTTAGCAGCAGATAATGCCCTGCTGGGATCTTCAAAAAACTCAGTAAAAGTTCCTGCTCTGGTGGATCTTCGAGGAGGAATTTGTATGTTTTCATAGTCAGAGCTCATAGCAGGAATGTTCTCATAGTCAGATGTGTCAGCGTTGGGAAAAGAAATGGACCTGGGTTTTGTTAATGGGAGTGGCATGAAAGGAGGTCTGGATCGGTCCTCAAAGGATTCCACCCTTGACACACTCCTGCTGAAGGACTTGGGTGTTCCTTTTCTTTTACCATCCTTACAGAAAAGAACAGCTGAGGGAGACTCAGACGCACGGAGCTTCCCGACATGTGATTTTAGCTGAGGTGAGCTACTTAGGCTTCTCCTGTCCAGCTCCATCAGCCTCGGAGGCCCATGATAGCTAGACTCTGATGAGGACCTTGAAGAGGAAACATTAACATCCACATGGACTTTGCTTTCAGTTTTCTTCTTGAATTTTAGAGTGAGAAACCTTTTAAAGGAAGATTTTTTTTTCTTGGAATACTTATCAGGTGAATCATTCTCTATCAAAAGTGAAGGGGAACTTTTAGTGATTGGCTTTTTGGTGATGTAGGCAAGTTCAAAAGGAGGTGGTATATCAACAACTGAGGACGGAGTAGATACGCCACATGATGAAAGGTGATTTCTCTGGGAAAAGCTACCTGAAGACCCATTGACACAAGGCAAAGACAAATTGTCTTCTGTCCTTTTCATTCTACCATCACCCAGTACACAGCCATCACTTTCTCTGTAAACAGAGACAGGCATCTCTCTCCCTTCAACAGAATAAGATCGAGGATATAAAATGAAACATCTTGATTTGGTTGGTAATGTCCTGTTGGCTTCCACTACTTTTCCTTCCACTGAAAATATTTTTTTGCTGAAATCTTCTGTTCCAGAGCTACTGTGGGAAGACAGTACATCAGTTTCAGGTCCAGTTTCTTCTGGAACTGTTTCTGGGACACAGCCTGGCATTTTCCCAGACAGTGACCGTGTTCTGGTGACAATGCTTTTACGATCAATGGGCAGCAAGTTGTTTTCACCATCCATGGCTAATTCATCCCTTTTACTGTGATCAGATCCTACATCAGTCTGCCCATCAGGAGCAATTTCATTTTCTGCGGGAAGCACATATGGGTCATCTAGGGAATCACTGCTTGTTTCTCTTTCCTCTGATTCTTCAGACACAATGACCACTTCAGGGACTGATAGATTTTCATGCAAGACATGTTTGATCCCACATTCTACATTCATTTTGCCATGCTTATATGCTTCTAACTCTTCCTCAAGTGGGATCTGTTGACTTGGGACACTTTTGCTGAAGCTGTTTGCTTCCTCCTCATTGTCTTCAAGTTGCAGCTCATCTGACTTAGAGGTTTCCACAGTGCTTTCCCTACACTTTTCAACAGTCACATCTTCCAGCTCTGGCTCCATCCCTGGACTACAAGGTAGACTATCAGAAATGACACAATCTTCACCCAGAGAGGTCCCTTCTGTTTGAAGCCTCTCATCTAAATGTCCCATGGGTATTTCCTCACCACATTCATTCTCACAAGGAGCAATTTGACAGCCATCATCCATATTCTCTGTGTTCACAGTTTCTTCCTCCCCTTTCCCGGAGTCTTTGCTTGTTTCACAGGCTAGCTCTGATGCCTCCTCCTCACCTCTCCTCTCAGTCATCTGGCAACCATCACTGGCATTTCCTGTGTTTGCACTACTATGCTCATCTGGCTTGGCTTCCTCTTCTTCAGCTGCTGCTTGATGGATGGACCCTCCTAAACCATTTTCAGCATTGGGTTCATCTTCACACGGTTCCAAGCCAGGAGCTGTTTCTTCACTGGCGTAATTGGGCAGCATGTCAGGGATTGCACAGTCAGTATTTTCTAACTCCCCTTCCATGTTCAAATCAAGCTCTGCATGTGCACTGTGGTCACCATCATGTTGTAGACACCCATCTCCCATTTCTAACATCTCAGGCAGTTCCTCCTCTGCCTGCACTGTCTTCTCACTACCTGGGATTGAGTCATCTCCAGGTAGTGGCATTACAGTGGTATCTTTACAGATATCGCTCACTAGTTCCTCATCTCTATTCAAAATGTTATCACTGTCAGTCTTACATTCAGCATTGTCCTTAAACAGTTCCAGGCTGTTAGAAGTTTCCTCCTTGTTTTTGGTTTCACTCAAGTCACATACAACATCCTCAGCTTCATCTACATTCTTGGAAGCATCATTATCCCTATCAGGGGCATCTGAGGACTCCTCAGAAAGTGCTTCAGGCTGGTCACAGTCTCTGTTTGACTCTTCAGAGTCTCGTTCCATAGGTTCAACAGTATCTGAAGAGTTATGGTGCTCATCTTCAGTGACTTCTCGATTGCTGGTATCCTCATCATTAGCAGTGTTATCCTCTTCCTCCTCTACCTCTTCTGGAGTTTCTGCAACTTCATTTTCCACAGAGGAATCTAGGTTCTGATCATGCTCATGTTCCAAGTCATTACAGTCTTTGCTGGTCAGCTGAGCTTCAGGAACTACAATGTATTCATTATCAGCCTCAGATTCTGGGCAATCAGCATTGCATTGGTTTCCTTCATACAGCTCTCCATCAAGACATACCAATTTCCCATTTGAGCATTTGTTTAAGTTATTGTTGGTATAAACACTGGATTTGCCCTCAGTGTCAGATGAGAATTTTGGCTTGGGAGCAATCGGTGGTTTGGGACCCCTAGACATAGAGTTCGGGTTATGAAGAATATCAGCCCTTGGCAGTGAAGGAGAAAATTTGGAGACAGCTACTGGAGAAAGATGACCAATAATCTTTGGTTTCGGTGCTAGTGGTGGCTTTGTGATTTCTGGAGAAAAGAGAGAAAAGCCAGGTTAATCATCTTGGTTTCTTATTAAAGCCTGCAGAATATATCCTACAGTAGACTTTATCTTACACCAGTGACTCCTAATGCAGAAGGAGTCTGGCCAATAAAAGGCTCAGCTCTGCCAAGAGAACTGAAGGCGCTTCCACGTGGCACTGGAGCTACTCCAGGGAACACGGTTTGAGCTCAAAGCTGAACTGAAACAGATGCAGCCCTCGCACACCTGAGCAGAGTCAGACATACAGCTGGCAGAGCCATGGGTATGTCCTACAGACACCCACAGATGGGTTACACCTCAGAAGTACTATTGACATTAGAGACCTTTTGATTCTGCCCCAGAACTCTGTTTGCCCTGAAATTAACTATGAACACGTTGATTCAACAAAGTGTTTGATTCAATTGAAGTGTTTCACTGCAATGAAAGAAATGCCTTTCGGCCATAGTGGCGGTTCTTGTAACACAGTACAAACACTTTGAAGCAATGATTTTAATTTCAATATGTAGTTTGCAGAATTTCAGCATTGAACAAAATTAGTTGTACCAACAGCTATAATGCACTAAATGAAATACTTCAACCCAAAACATGAAGAGCTAGTGGTATAAACCCAAGTTGGGTTTTCAGCGTACAGCTTCTTCAGTCCTTTCTTTAGTCAAAAGATCCTCCATCCTCCTGTAAATGACAGGACCCCTTGCAGATACAGCCTTCTCTGAACATCAAACTAGGCTTCAGAGAAGTGAATTATCTTGCACAGTAAGGCCAGACAGAGTCTCTAAACTGTTTCCAGTGGAAGTGCTGACACACATGTAGGGGAATTGAAGCAGACTGACAATAAGCTAGCCTGAGGCTAGATGAATTAAGTCATATATGGCCATTTTACTCACAGAACAGTTTACATGCCACAGCCATTTCCAGCTGCCTTAGTCCTGAAATTAATATTCTCTAAATAACTAATTGAAATGCTGAAAGGCTGCATAAATAGACAACAATGGGGATTCTCCCTCATGAGATTTTAGATGAGATGAAGTATGTGGTGTGAAGAAGCCAGAGCACCAAATGGTTACAGATGGTAGTAAGTAGAGAAGGGGTTTACTCTTACTAATGTTTAGTAACCATCAATAAGTGATTACATGGTTAATCAATCAGAAATTTCTAATTCTTTTAATAGTTTTAATTAAAACTTTTTAGCTCACTATTTTAAGGAAAAGCACAGAACAATCTGTATCACCATGAGAGAGACAGGAACGAGTCTTCTTGCAAAATCTTCATGCCCTACACACAGAAAGTAAGGGAACAGCATCTCGAGAGACACAATTTGGGATATGGTTCCTATGTGAAATCCTATCCTAAATCATGGTATAAGTTTCAAGAAGTGTAGCTACTGTGTTATATTTTGAGTATTTTGGAATGCAGACTTTTGACATCTGCAAGTGAAAACAATTAAGATTCAGCTGTGCACCGTACTGAGAATAAAGTAATACTGAATGCAAACTGCTCAAAAATTATTCACTAATTGTTCTGATATTTGGTGTCATGGTACTTTTATTATTGGCATCTTAATCCAAGTGGAGTAATGTGTATTGAACTAATATTGGTATATGTGGTTAGACTCTGTAAGGTGTAAGAGGCTGTTTCTTCTGATCTTCTTAACCTTGCTGAAATGTCTTTCAATATTCAGTAAGATGCTGACAATTTGGCATTCTGATGTAGTCAGAAAACAATCTTTCTAGAATTATGAGGCACCGGAGAGATTTCATCTGAGTTAAAAACTGAGTAAGTGATCTCAGCTTACCTCAGCAGCAAAAAGCCTGTTCTAATCAGGTGCCTTATCACATATACCAATTAAGAATTATTCTAGGGTTTTATCTGGTCCAGCTTCACATGTGGGAGGCTTAAAACAACTTGTAGAAAAGGAGGGAGAGAGAATTGCGTATTCACCAGTCGCCAGTACTGCACTGTGTACTCTTCTTTCACAGCATCCACTACAGCTTCCAGCTGCAGGGCATCTAATTACTGATATCACAGACTGGGTAGCTAATCTTTCCCTCCAGATTATTTCAGAAACATTATTGTCACACACTTCACCATCGCTGAAGCACCGTTGCTTCTGTTGCAGCAGCAGCAAGTCTGCAGCCACTGAAAATCGTTGCCTGTCAAAATCCGTGAGGGAATAGAAATCGGTTGAGTATCTTATAAGCCTGCTCCCCAGCCAGGTCTGCATTTTTAAATCTGTTGTTGCAACGACTGAACATCCTAAATAGCTTTCTGGTAGTAAAATGGATGAATTTTTTATTATCTAAAGCAAAGTTCTTACACCTTGCCCACCAGAAATCAGCAATGGACCAGTTACTCTCCCTCCAGTGATATTCTTCTACAGCAAAAGGAATCACGTAATCTTGAGTTTCTCCTTCTGCTACCTTCAGTAACATTGCTAGCAGAACAGAACTTATGGTAATGGACTCTTGTTCATAATATGGCAATAATAGACATTGTGATGTCTTTCTCTTACCCACTTGTGCCAGCTGCTGGTCACTACTGATTCCTTCCATAGTGTTATCCTGACTGTTCTACATGTTGATCTTGCCTTTCACCAGACTCCTTAAAAGATTTTTTTTTTTTGAGGGGGGAAAGGCTGCAGGAGGAGTGAAAATGTTTGTTTAAAAAGTAACCCAAACACTTACTGAAAAGAAAGCACCACTGTTTGCCTTTTATCAGGACAATTTCGTTCTGCTTCAATTTCTGCTTTCTTTGCTGCCTGAGTCACTTGAAAGATCCTCCCTGTAACTTCTAAATTGACACAAAACACCACTGCACCATAAGGAATGTGTATGTTCACAAATAATCCTGCATGTTTATTTTAGGATGTGTTTCATGTTGGAGGGAGACACACCCACCTTGTCCTTAAAGGAAGCTCTTGGGGAATGGGAATTTCTTTAGCCTGCTCCTCCCCTTATTGTTCAGTGCTTCCTTGTACTGACAAGGACCACTTCCTCTCCTTACCCACCTTCCTTCAGGCAAGCCTGCATCTCAGCATGGGTTCACTCCTGCCATGGCCCATATGAAATGACATTACTCTCCCCCCCTCCAAGTTTCTAAGCAGTGAACAGTAGCTTGGAATGACAATTAGCCCATACAGCCTTCACTGTTCACGTATTTCTTTGGAGCAATAAACATTTTGTAGTGTGATACTGCCTGACACTGCAACTATCCACTTTAAAGTGTTCTCCAGATTTAGGAATTAGCCTAGAATTTAATTAAGGTTTATAAGGTACTATATCTACTCCCTCCGCACTCCATCCAGCAGCTGGTTTTGGTGTGAAGACCTAATTAATCAATGAGGTTTCACATTTGCAGGGATATTCGTAGACATGTCTCAGGCCCATGGTCTTTGATGGTGGCCCAATAAAGGACTAAGCTCCACACTGCAGATTCTAGTTCCAGCCTTGGCTGGAATTAATTCAACTCAGACATTAAAATGGGAGAGAGCTGAGGACAGAAATGCACTGCATATTTCAGGGGTGTGCAGAGCTTTTAGATGGAAGTGACAATGCAGGTGGAGAGACCGCACTGCAACAGTGGGATGAGATCGCACCAAACCTAGAATCCCAGTGACAACCAATGCACACAAGTTCTGTCTGTCACTGCTTCTGCCCAGGAAGAAGGAATTGAAATCCACAGATGGAAAGTACCTGAGAAACAGGAGGTAGAGAGAAAATATCCAGACAAGGGCATCAGAAAGTCTCCTTCAGCTCTGATCAGGAGCTGTATAATTGCACTCAGCTACATCAGAATAAAGTAAAAACTTGCCTTCTAGAAGGCTTTGGTCTGAAGTCAGCAAAAGGTCAAGTATCATCCTTATCTTATTCCTGTAATGAATTGTTCATCTTTAAAATAAAGAAGCCTTTATTTCCAGTTAGTGCTGCCTGCCTTCTATCTCCAGCATTTGTTATTGTTTCTTCCACTTGGTTAAAGACCCTTCTATTATTCAGTATTTCGCCAGGTAAGACATACTTCCCTACAGCTATGTCACGGTACAGTCTTCTCTTTGGCAAACTGAATAAATGAATCTTTGCAGTAGGACAATTTTACCCTTCCCGAAGTCTCTTCTTTTGGATTTTTTCTGAACCTTTTCCAATTTGCCAACAGCCCCTATAAAATACATGGGGCAGACCTATGGGAAGATCTCCACAACGAGTACTGATGATGCTGTCTACGGAGCTCAGTTCCTTCTTAGACTCAGTTCTCACTATTCTCCATTAGCCTGTTACTGTAGCAGGTTGACTTCCTTGTCCACTATGACCTCTAAATTGTTCCCCAAGCTGTGCTGCCTGTTCATTGTCTCTAAACTGATAGCTTTATAATATGCATTAAGTGACATTTGTTTGAATGGATCCAACTTAATGATCCAGATGTTTATATAACCACCTTGCCTACTTTGTTAATTACCTGCCGTGGTTTCAGCCAACCTCAAACCAGGACATTACCCTTTCAACAATCTTTACATCATAAAGTGAGCTTTGACATCTGACATTTGACAGAGGTTCGCTACTGCCAATTAGCCAGTCCTCAGCCTAATTAACCCAGACTTTGTTTCTGTTATATAAATGCTTTTCTCTTAAATCAGAATGCGCCACTAAAATACTACAGATAGCAGTGTGTGTCTTCACATCTATACAGCTGCCTTTATCACACAAATCTGTAACTTCCTCCAAAGACTGGGATCAAATTCCCTATTTGAAGCAAGCAAAGTCCCACTATTGAGGAAATGAGAATAGACAACCTTAAGAATAGCAGTAAATATAGGAATTCATTTACAGGTCACTTGCTGAAGAGCTATTACAGACATAAAAATTATTTAGACTAGGAAGGATAGATGCTATTTCATAGTAGCATTTCTATTTTATGAACTAGGCAATGACATGAAACAACAAAGAACCTGTCCTATACCAGCAGACATCGTGCTCACACTCCCTCTCGCATCAGTGTGACAGTGCTATCTAAGAACCCATCCTGTTGGCAAAAGCCATGTGTGCCAAGTGCTGCACAAACCCAGAAACTCATGTCAAAAGTGTGACTGCACTGTACAGTCATAGGTGCAAGTTTCCACACTTCACCTCCTGAAACACCACCAAGTTCTTACAAAGCAGGACGGAGTAGAAATTCTGTACCTGTGCCTATTTCAGCTTGTCCAACACATGGGTTTATATTTTGACCATGATGCTTACTCTGCAGAGAAGAAATTGTTCTGAGAGAATGGCAGGCAGAGCTTCCTATCAAAATAACACACGGAGCTTCACTGTAAGTGAAACGGACAGCTCTTCTTTGCAGATGAAGAGCTGGCTTTGGCTCATTTTTGAATATGGTAACCAACCACTATAGTAATGCTGCCAGGAATGTAAGGCAAGCCAAGCACAGTCTCCAAAAACTCATTTATTACCCTCCCAGTACAGGAAGCTGTAGGTTCCAACCTGTAATTACAATTCTGCCTGCTGTTCAAGTCAGACAGTGAGGGTGTGTTTAAACTGCCTATGTAGATAAGCCATTTTAATGTCCAGTAGGTATGTCACTGGTAGGACTACAGGATGTACTGTAAGTAACTGAGATGTCATTAATGTTGCAATATTCTCCGCAAAAGTAGTTCTCTTTGTTTTACAGCATGCAAATGCATCACTTATATCATGCTGTCAGAGAAAGTTTAAAGTCACCTAAGAAATGTCAAGTTGCATGGAAGTCACTTGAAATGGAAAAGGCATATAGACTAGGATCTTCTAATGATGTAGGCGTGCAGGTCTTCCTTTCAAATGGGACCTCATCCTCATCCCACATTTAGGTATCGGCTCCCACTTTGACTTGAACAGGAATTACATACTTGAGTGTCTTCTGCAAAGTGAGGCTTTAGGCACTTGAGATCTGAGGTTCTGTTCAAAGCCAGCAGGTCATTGGCTCCTAAATGCGTCAGACATTTATGAGAATATCATTTCAGCTTCTGCCCGATGCTTTTGAAAAACATCTATCCCCTCCTATCAGTGTATGTTCTTCAAACGGGTGATCAAAAGTACTGTGTATAATATAGCAAGCTTCACTAGTGTAAAGGCAGACCTACAGGGAATTTTGTCTTCTTACAAATCTTAATTGAAATATTAACAGCTGGGCTGTCAGAGCACATGCCGCTCTGCAGAAATACGGTGCTGTTCTGTGCAGTTAGTGGAATCCATCCTCTATGATTAGATCAATTCATTATGACTCTGGCATGTTGTATCAAGAGCTTACAAATTTATCTGACTATATAACTTTATTGCAGCCATCTGTAAATATAACACAACAGCATAACATCCCACAGAGGAACACTGTTGGGGACAGGGAAACATCTAAAGGCTATCAGCAAAGGCTGAATTTCAGGACCAAAAAATCTTGATCCTGAAAATTCTCCAGCATTTTCCCTGTCTCTAGCAGACTATATATGCATGTCTTGGTGAGGGCGCTGACTATGAAAAACCACACGTACGTGACAATTAAATAACCTTGGCTCTAACCTACTGACACGTATTTCTTTTTAATGTAAGTGTTTGTGATGTTTCCAATTTGGCTGTGATTTCACAACAGGAAGTTCACACTGCAGCAGACAGCTTGTATTCACCTGTCGTTTCATATATTGCTTCCCAGGAGCCAAAGATGCTGGTTAAAATTCTGTGACAGGTACACATTACAGCTTTTCCTGTATCAGTTTCAGTAGCAGCTGAAAGAATACAGACTCTGCTTACACCTCTGGCCGCCTTGGAGTCTATCATCTGGACATTCTTCCTATGGGCAGTACTTAGCGGTTGGAAGGCCCCGTGTATGAGGCTGGGAGATGGGGGTCTCTGTCTTGTCTCTTACCACAGATTTCCTGTGACCTTGGGTGGATTGCTTCATCTTTCTGTTCATATCAGCTCCCCATCTCTGAGGATAACCCGTATCTCCCTTCCTGTTTTCTGTCTGTCGTTACTTTAACTCCTGTGGGATCACACCACTGCTTGCTCTGCTCGGCATTGCTCACTGCACTACAAAGGTGGCTAATGCTGGTCCCTCGGTTGTGCCAGCTCATAAATGCCCTTCTCCTTCAGATTCAGTAGGAAGTGCTGATTTGCACTGATGGGAGAGACATTCCTTGCATTGTGTGAATGTGCAAAACAAAGGCTGAGAAGGGATATGAGCGCTCTATAAATACAACCTGGAGGTAAACACCAGAGGAGGAAAAGAACTATTTTTAAGCAAAAGGACAATGCAATCACAAGAATAAGTGGCAATTAATCTGGTCTGGAAGCTAGAAGAACTAGCGATGGGAAAAGCTTCTCAGTTTTGCGAGAGGGATAGCAGGAGAGCTACTGAAAACATTTTGGTTCAAGATATAATTTGATGAATTATAATATAATTATTAATTATACAAAAAGGGAGTAATATGACATTGTGTTCTGCAATAACGGGTACCACTTTTGGTAATGAAGGTAGTCCTGTTCAGTCCTACATTCCTGCTAATAAAATATAAGTCTTTACAAATGGATACATCTGCTATTCCTTACAGTGCTCTGGCAACAGGATCAGATTAGAGCCAGTCTGTTTTAAATAATGGAGAGATGAAGAAAGAGAGGTTGGAGCATCATGGCTAAAGTGATTTTTGACCGGCTCACTTAACTTTCAAATGAGCTTGTCTCCTGGGAGGGACAGAGCCCAGTCCAGACAGGATCAGAAAATAGAATGGAAATATCACCACTTCTTGGGTAGGAGTGTTTCACTCCCCGTTTCCTTTTAAACTCAGAGTGGTATTACATGCCGATAGAAGAGGAGAGAGGTGGGTTTGGCCTAAAAGAACCTTTCCAATCCTATATTCCTGCGCTTGGCAAACAATGATTCACAGTTTCCCAACACGACAGTTGTAGGGCAAGGTACCTAACGGTGAAATCTCTGAGCTTCAGGATGTACCCACATGCAAGTGAGGTGCCCAGCAAGATTCACCTTCTGGAAGAAGAAAACACAGTGGAAAATCTTAGGGCTAACACAAAGGGACTGTTTCTCATCCTCCTTGATTCTAGATGCAGTATTAGATTTTTCTAAGTCACTCTAGAATTAGTAATAATCCTTTCCTGAATTGTTATGGTTTTTTACACGCAAGACTTGCTCCTGAAAATCAGAAAATGTTGGTGGAGAATTTAAAGCTTGCCCCAATTTTCCAGAAGGCTGCTTGCCTTCTTTTAACTTTTTGAATGTCTTGTCTTTCATATCTCTTTTCATCCTGTCGCTTTCACCTTCCCAGTTTCCATCAAGGAAAATTTCTGGGAAGTTAACAGAAGGAAAGGTTTGGGTTTGCCTTTGAGAGAAAATTCTGCAAAAAACCTGACCTCCCCAAAAAGCAGACTTTTGGAAAGAAAGTCACAGCAAATTTCCCAGGGGCTTTGTGAAGGGTTGGGGGACAACTGGGCGCAGCGCTCCCGACCTGGTTGTTCCCGCAACCCCCACGCCTCGCCCGGGCTCGCCGCCTGTCCCGTCCCGGCGGAGCCAGCCATGGGGAAAGGTACAGCTCCGGGGTGCGCTCCTCCGGCGCGGGGGGAAGAGCGGGGCCAGCCCCCGGCGGAGGGTGCCTGCAAGAGAGGTGGCCCGGCACGGCCGAGGATCCGCCGGCTCCGAAGGAGGGGACCCCGGGACGGGGGTGGGTGCAAGCCCCGGGAGGAGCAGTGCCCGGACGAGGGGGGTGATGCCGTCCCGGCGGTGTTGGCCCCGGAGGCGGGGTGTGCCGGCCCAAGGGAAGGAGGGTGCCGGTACCGGAGGAAGGAAGCCCGCCCGGCGTTCGCCGGCCCCGGGGAAACGATGTCCGGAGGCGGCAGACCCGCGCACTTACCGGCGTTGTTCATCTTCCACCGCAACTTTGCTCCCTGGCTGCCGCGGGCGCTCAGCGCATGGTCCGGGGGCAGGTGGGGGGGAGCCGCCGCCGCCTTCGCCCCTCGCGGAGGCGCCCGGCCCTACAGCCCCCGCGGGGCAGGGGAGCGCAGGCGGGCGGCG
>VXBJ01003881.1:0-55155 GCA_013400055.1 Nycticryphes semicollaris | reverse complement strand
GAGCCGGCAGCACCTGCTGCTGCAGCGGTGCCCGAGCGCGGGCGCTGCGGACGGTCCCGGGCATCCGAAGCGCGCTTGCTCGGAGCGGGTTCAGTCAACCCCGGGCTGCGGGCGTCCCTCTCCCATAAACCAGCCCCTGGCTCAGTGAAGTTAACGCCGGTGTCCCGCGGCTGGACCTTTCTCCCCGTTTTTGGGCTGGCAGCAGCGCTAACCCCCAGACAAGGTTGGATCGCCCCCTTCCTCTCCATGGAGTTATAATATAGCCTTGCGACTTTTCCCAGTGGTCTTGCTCGTGCAAGAAAGCGCGACTTAGCAAATTTCCCTCTCCTGGCAAAGAAAGCCCAGGAGGGCTGAGAGTCACATCCCTAGTCAGGGAGGTGCCATTCCTCCCCAGGGCAGGACGGTTGCTCAGAGCCCTGCATGCCAGCAGGCCGGGGGGCTGCAGAAGCAGCACATTCTAACACCCCAGTGCCGGGGTGCATGTGAAGCAGTCAGGTCCTGCTTTAATGTTTTGAATCCCACAGAAATCTGCAGTATCACTAACATCATCCAGAGCAATTTCATTTTAGATGTTGTTAGTTCTGCTTTTTCAAAGTTCCCAATAATTAACATCATTCTGTGGGCAGATGCTCTGTCGTGTAGTCAAAGCTCTTTTTCCTGACCTTTTGGTGCTGTCTCACAGTGACTGATGGGTGCAGAGTGCCTTGCACATTAGAGCACAAACCTCCAAAGAGAAAAAGCAAGCAGTGAAGGAAATGGAAATGAAACCCTTCTTACTGTGGGCTCGAGTCTCTCCCACTGAGGCTGGTGTCTGGGAATGCTAGGTTCTGATTCTCTAGGGGACCCTGGTTTGGAGTTTGGAGGGTGGTTTGTGGGTTTGGAGTCGCTTAAATTCATAGTAGCAGCTCTTTCATTATTACTCTGACTGATACGGATGAGGAGGTGGAAAGACCTGTAGCATAATGTGCCTGGTGTGTGCCCTGGTGCATTGGAATAAAATGGGTTTCCCCATTTCCTGCTGTGGCCAGCAGTCATTTGGCCTTCTCCCATCTTCATGCACCGCTCCCTGATACATTCTTGTTACCAGCAGCCTTGACATCTGTGTCAATTGTCAATGGAAAGTACCTTCTAAAGCACCTTCAGGAATACAGATTTAGGAGCTTGCAAAGTGTGGGGAAATGTTTGTATGACACAATGGAAAAGAAAGTGCAAGCACAAAATCAAGCACATTACAGGTGATTTGGAAAAATGTTCTTAAATATGTTTGCCAGGAGAACAACTTTTCGGTTACACAGCTGCAGCACACTAATGCTCTAGAGGAGGGGGCAGCAGGAAGTGTTTTCATCCAAGAACCGAGAATGTGGTTTGCAGAATTTTTCCTAATAACACGAAAAGCATAGTCTAGATAGCAAAGTTTTCTCATACCTAGATATGTAATGGGAAAATGTTGGGTTTTGTTGGTACAAAGCCTTTGTAAAACAGATTCTGCAAGTAGGCCAGGTGGTCTTGTAATTGCTGTGCTATTTCTAATGTCCACTCAAATTCCTTTTTGGTCTGCCATAGGGCAAAGAACTATGATACTACATAGGTTTTGGTCAAAACAATCAATTTATGAAAAATTTCATGGAGCAAAGAATGACCCTTTTCTCTCTCCTGTTTTCTGTGGAAGGAGCTAAACACTTGAGCAGAACCCTGCACTTAATGACAAGAGGACAACTCCTGCTCCCAGCATGATGCTGGTAGCCCAGGGTCTGGCTGAGGGCAGCATCCCCCATAACAAGTTTTGTGACCTGTCTCTGGAAAGGGTGAGTGCTTCTCACAGTGCTTCTCCTGTTTGCCTGTTCCCCAGCCTCTTCGTGTCACAAAGGGCAGGTGACAGGGTGCCTCCCGGAATTCCGAACTCTTCTCCTGCATCAGATTGGATGGGTTTGAACTTGGAACTGGCTTGTGTTGGTTAAAAGCGCAACATTTGCACTGCTACCAGATACTGCACAGTTCACAGAGGACTGTGCTCTTGAGACATTCAGACTAATTTTGGATCCCAAGGACCCTGCTGCATGGGCAATTAAGCTACAATCTGGGTGCAATAGGGAAAAAGAAACAAACGTCTGTGCAGTGATGGCTATCTTAAAAATATCTAAATCATATTTAGTAAGCAAAAGGCTTATATTCTCTTTACTGTCAGGCTAAAAGACAATGTAGAGTATAATTTCCTGTACAGAAATGTTGAAAAGCTTTAGGAGCTCTATAGCTAAATGCAAATAAGAAGCATGAAAGAACTTCTTGAAATTTGTAAGTTTATCCTCTAACCCTCTTCAAAAATAATGGGGAATGATCATTATTACAAGTGGAAGAATGGGAAGCTCAACATGTTCAGGAGATGCTGAAGCATCAGATCAAACTTTTGTAGCCAAAAGAGGAGTCTCCCCTTTTGCCAGCACATAGTGCAGTGTGGGGTGTCGAGGGGCCACGCCATGTCACAGCACTCCTTGAAGCAAGCAGAGTTCAGCACAGAGAAGTCGTCTTCCCCAGGGACAATCTGTGACTTCATTGACACATCTATTTCCGTTACTCAATTACTGAAATAAATGAAGCATATATCTTTTAAATAATTCCAGCTAAATTTTAATAATAAGACAACTTTTGACAAAGGATTTCCTTCGAAACATAACCCAACTATCTATTAATAAGTTTGATGAATTTTAAAACTCTGGTGAACATTCTAGGCTTCTAGGTCCCCTTCCAGGAGATGTTTTAAGTACATACTTAAATCTAAGCAAGTGTGTAATCTGTTTTAAGTAGGGCTACTCCATATACTTAAGTGCCCCATTAGATCAGAGCTATCTGGCATGTTGGAGTCATTTCTTATCATTGTAACACAGACTAGCACTCTGTTTGCCATTTTAATGAGGCTCTAGGGACTCTATCTATCATACTACATCACCTGTGCATCCTAATTGTTAAGTTTCAGCTTCTTTATGTTATTATGTAGAAGTGTTCCCCAAGATGAGATTTGCTTCATTACAAACAGGGCATTTTTCATGATCTTTAACCCTGCTATCTCTTCTTCCGTAGAGCCTATAGGTTTGCCTTTTGAGTTTTGGGGTTTCATTTTTACTAATTTGCTGTCAGTGGCCTTATTAAAATAATTTTTCTTGAATCAAACTAAGAATACAGCACTGGGGAGGGAATGGGGCGGGGGGGGGGGGTGTCCCCCAAATCACATTGAACTAAATAAAATTCCTACTTCCTAGTAGGAACAATTTCAGAAATCAGCATCACCTTATAAATCCCTACATACATCTTAATTGCCTGAGAAATCACCTATTTTTGATATTTCCAGGTGCTTTTTAGCCAGGAAACCATGGGACATGGAGAGGTGGTTCGATAGCAGTCATCCCTGTTGGTGATCGGGTGTAGTAGTAACTTAGTGGGTAGTACTGGTGATAGGAGGACGGTTGGACTAGATGATCTTGTAGGTCCTTTCCAACCTTGTGTTTCTATGATTCTGTGATAGATCCGTAGGACAGAACACACAGAGCAGCTAATCCCTTGTGTTTATCTCTGTAAGGGTGCCTGAGACATCTGAAAGGCTTAATGTGTGTGGGAAAGCCTGTTATGTTGGCATGGATTAATGCTGATCAGGTCTGCTTTAACGTTATTGTGCACTAGCATTTCCATTATTCATGGGTGTGCTGGTGCTGCATGTCCCAAAAAATGAAACAATTTACTAAAGCAGGATGGAGAAAAGTGAATACTTGTTAATAACCACATGTATTCCTTGGGATGGGAGATAAAATTGAATGTAACATATGGGCAGCTGTGATGACCTAGTGTAGCAATAACCACCTATGGTAAATACTGGTAAGTAAACATTTCTTAGATATTTATTTTTGCGGTGATGGAATGGCACCGAGGTCAGTTGTGGACTGGTGTCATTGCTGCCTGATGACAAATTCCTGCATCTGTGGAACTTTATATATCTTGTAGTGGCTGGTATGTCATCTTTTCCCCACTTTCTTGGTTTCTTTGTCCTCTGCTCAGAAGCCTGCCAGACGCTGAGAGGCTTGGAGCCAGAACGGCAGGGAGTGCTGTACGTGGCACTTGGTCAGGGGTGCAGTGCCTGGGGAGCCATGAGAGCCGTTGCCAGAGAGGGGTTGTCTTAGGATTTAAGGTGCATTGGCAGGAATGTGTCTTAGGTCTGTAGCTCTCCAGGACCCTGCAGTTCAAAGTCAGTCCTCTCTTGAGGGCTGTTGGTAGAAAAGGAAGGTGAAGGACCATCCCTTGGGTGAGATCTCAAAGATAAGTGGTGAACCCTTCTTTGGAAGACAGAAATTCAAACAAATGTTGTTAAGTCTTTTGGGAACTGAGTTTAAATCCTTGACACTCCAGCAGCCCATCAACTACTTAGACTAAAAGTGTCCCAAAGTGAAGCTTGCTCATCTTGGTGCCATTCAGTACAATACTTTCTGGAATATAAATGTCACTTCTTCCTATTTTTGAGCACCAATGTACCTTTTATGATAGACAGTTTGCTCACTGCTTTCACTTACATTTGTGCTCCTCTTTACATCAAAACTGATAGAAAAGGACCTGTCAAACATATGTCATCACAGTCTTGGCCTGAAAAAGTTTACATCCTAATCAAAGGGAAGAGAGAAGAGAAGAGAAGAGAAGAGAAACACAAAGGGAGTGGAGATGAAGAGAAGAATAGGGGAGTTACAGCTACAAGATGATGAATATTCTCTTCTGTACTAGCAGTTTGTTACTTGTAGCATATCTTTTTTGCTATACCTATTTTTTGCAATAAAAGGGATTTAAATTGCCAGTTATTCATGAATCACATCAAAAATGCTGTCCATTGTCAAGTTCAGGGAGTTCATCACAGGCTGCAGGAGATACTGGATTTTGAGGATGGTTGATGTGTACAGACCCCAGTATGCTTTACGAGAGGGAGGCTAGAAGGACAGTGCAGTCAGTTCCTGGGAGACCAGTCTGTGTTTGTATTTGTTACAAAAGAATACAACTGTGAAATACTCTAAATATGCCTTTGGCTCTCACTAAGTCAGATAAATGTCCGATTGTTTCACTTGCCCTGTTCAGTAAAGAGCCCCTAGCAGTAGCACCAATCCTCCCTGGAAGGCAGTTTATGTGCTTCCATTCAGGCTCATGGTGCCATCAATGTTCCTCTGATGCGTCAAGTTTCTGAGATTTCTGTTGCTTAGTATTTGCAGAATATTTGTAGGCAATGGTACAAAATCTGAGAGCTTATACAATGCCACAGTCAGGTCCACTTATTCCTTGCTGCCATGCAGATATTCTTTCCTTCTCAGCTGCCCAGATGCCTAATTCTTACGTCCTTACTCAATTTTGGCCCATGTTTTACCCAAGCAAAGCTTTGTTTCATGTAGCTTAGCTTGGGCAAGAAACATGTTTATTTTTACTCAATGGGATGTGATGTTCCTACGCTCCAAAGCACTACTTTGTGCTCAGATTTGCAAAATGTCAGCAAAGCTCTACTGGCAACAAACAGAAGTAGCTGAAAATACACTTCTGTGTACTTAGCTACTGCAGTTAGTCTTGTTTTCTCCACCTTTTCACACCCTTTCAGATGCTGTCTGTTACGTAAGGCACCGGAGGAAATAACACCACAGAGAATCAAATTGTGAGGTGGGAGCTGAAAGACGGTGGATGGGTGCTTTAGACATCACTCAGACCCAGCAAGTGTGAGGAGCAATCCCATCAAGGATCAAGTGTTATGCAGGTGTAAAAGTGATGTCAGTGACAGAAAAACTGGTCACTGAGTCCAAAAGGCTGAGACTTGGCATAAAAGTCAACAGCAGTTCTAGCGTCACTGGGGCCAGAGCTCAATTTCAGTCCTGAAGGTCAGAAAACCCTTTTGTAGAATTTCATCTGAAAAAAAGGGGTACCCTCCCTGCCCAGTGGGAGAAATTTTGACTGGTTTCCTGCATTTGACAGGACCATGCATTTGCCACCCCAATGCATGCGACTCTCCCTCAGCAGTGAATCATCGAGAGAAAAGGTTACAGCAACAATGACTATTGCTACTTCTGAGCATTGTTCTGAACCACCACAATTAATTTCATGCCTCGTTTTTAGCAGGGCCATATACTGGCTGTAATGTGCTGTGTGAGAGGTATGTATAGGGAGGAAGCCAAACGCCCATTTCCTCTCAGTATTTGGGTTTGTTTTGGTCTCGCTCCAGCATCAGTCTCACTCCAGGCCCCTTCCACCACGAGTCCTGCCCTTGGCTCCACAGCCCACCCGTCGCTGGGGCCTGGGGCCATGGTCAGCCCCAGCCACATCCACCAGCACAGCCACTGACCAGCGAGAGGCCGGCAGCTGTGTTCTCCATTTCCTGACCAGGCATCAGCTGCCTGATTGGAGGAAAGTAGTTCTTAAACCTTCTTCAAAACAGGAAACTTCTCTTCTCCCTGCTTCCTGAGGCACAGGAACCGTCTCCGCAGCAACCCCTGGACAAAGGAGGCTCCCGTTAACCACTGGGGTGCCACAGTGGATACAGAGGGAGGTCATAATTCAAACAATAATCTACCCTGAAGGCTGGGAAGTGCCCTCCGTGCTGCACTGCTCCCACCCCTCTGCCCACACTGCTGCGAATTGCACAGGCTGGAGGTTAATTAGCAGATGATAATCCTACCCATTGGAAACATTTGTAACGCTTTTCATGACTACCTATCAGTCCTGTGTCTGCAACCTATGGAACATAATTTTGTAATGTTGTTCTACCATCGCTTTGGAGACGTTACTGAACATGAGAACATTGTCACCCTCTCAGTTTTTTTGCATAGTGTATCAATAGTAGGTAGTCTTTTACAGCTATTGTATGACTAAAAAATATTGACATCTCATACTTTGTTGAGTAGTTTCCCACTTAGGATTAGTCCTCCTTGAGAAGTCTGAAATGGAGCTTTCAGAAAAATCACTTGTAGTTTGAATGCAGTCCATTGCGGTCCTGAACAAAACTACACATGTGCTTGTAATTGGCAGTTTGCTTCATTGAAGGACTGCTGCTAGCAGAGCCAGTGGAGCATAGCTGAAATGAATATTAACTTGTGTAATTCTGTGTTTGCACAAAGAGTCAAAAATTTGACAGTACAGTTCAAGTATGGGGGGTTCACTTAAAAAAACATGCAGGTCATCTGTATCTGGCAGGGGTGCAAGTGCAATAGGTGAAATTGTTAAACAGTGAGAAATCCTTGTCCATAGTTTTGGCTTTGGACATAAATTCTACCTAACTGATCACCTTTTCACAGCAAATGCAAAGCCACAGCACTGTCCCTGCTTGCTCCACCCATAAAACTGAGCCACTGTTTTTCCCAGTGTTCCGGCTTAAGGAAATAGAGCAGTAGGACACAGCAACACTCAGAAGTTATCCTTTCCTTTGCATTCAGCTCTTTCTCGCCAAACACTTCCTAAGAGTAGAGTGCTACAGGAGAGATTCCCCTCAGACTATCCGATTTCCTGCCAGCAAGTCATGCTGTTGATCCTAGAATGGCTGCCTTCAAAATCTGGGCTGATTATTTCACGTTACGTCTGTACCTACAGTGGTAGAGGCTGTACCCCAGCCACCTGACTGCTTGTGCCAGTGGTGGATGGAGAGGCCTTATGAAGCAGAAGGGTTTCTAGTTAAGCTTCCTGTGATTTTCATATACACAGAAGCGTGTCCTTTCATTGCAAGTGACTTTTAAAGGAGAATCAAAGTTTATTTCGACAGATTGACCAATCTGGGTCATAAGCAGACAAGCTCATCTTCCTTCCCCTTACCACATTAGGTGAAGAAACACTAGGTTTTAAGGTAAATGTAAGATGGATGTGCCTTTTCTTATTTCAGCCTAGTTATAAATACAAGAAGAATGTAATGAGACTGCTATGGTGTTTCTGGTTCATCACTGTTCCTGTGACTTGTTCTTTGGCAGAAAAAACCATAAACCTAGCTCTTAAAAGCTCGTATTATGCTGCATGAGGAGATGTAATGTAAAAGTGGTGGGATCAGAAAGTTGGAAACATTTTTCACAATGGCCTTGATTGTGGGATAAACTGCTCGTGATATACCTACCCTCTGGAGGCAGCTCTGCTAGGAGCCAAAACTCAGATGAAGAAGTTCTGAGACACCAAACATTTCTTATCTTGAGCATCTCCCTCCTTGTGTCTTCATTCTCTCTCCTGGGCAGCCAAGACCTTTTGTTTTGATTCTTCCATGTTCGGAGCAGCTGTCTCGAGTGTTATCCATGGCCTGGTTGCAGTGCAGGTCGACATGCTTCAAGTGGAAGTGGAAATGAGGAAGGGTGTGAGGCATTCCTGCAGTGCTGACTCACTTCTCACTGAACCAGGCAATTCACTTCAGCTTGCTCCTGGGCGCTGGTGGGTGTGCTGAGAAGCCCTGCCAGTATTGATCGTCTGCTGGATAAGCAATGCAGGATGCATGAAAGCTCAATGGAACCAATGCACTCAGGTGCCCTCTTCATCTGGAGCATCAGCTCTGAGATCTCTCTTCTGCCTGGCGTGGCTTCAGCCCCTCCAACAAGCATTGCTGAGTCATTGCAGCCATTTCAAGGATGCAAAGACCCTTTTCATTCCTAATTCTGCCATTAGGTTCAGACTTCACAGGTTTACCTTGTGGAAGGTATTGGAGCGGCTCACTTCTTTGGAGCACTGCTTTGCTCTTCTGTGGACACAACTGCCACATAAATTCTGTTCTTGACTGAATCAGTTCCCAGTTACACATCTTCAATGTTTTTAGACATCACAGGGGAAGAAGGTGTATGCAAAACAAGAAAGTCTCTACAACCATTTTGTCAAAGTAGAGCAGGAGTATCTTCTGCTCGCTTTCTGGTAGTACTTTCTTCCACAAATAGTGAGCCCTGGAATTATTGAAATGTGGCTCCTCATAAATTTGTGTCATGGCTGCCTTTGAAGTCAAACATAATGTGAAGTTTGATTTGAAGATCTTCCCAGCAGCTGGGCTGTGAAACAAAAAACTTTCTGAATTCCTTTCTGTCTGATAAAGTGTGGACTTCCACTGCAACTTCTCCCACACTGTGTTTCCTTCTCTCTTGCCTCCGTATCAATCCCAGATCAAGATCTTCAGTGACAGGGTATCAAGAGGACAAGTGGAAAGTTCAACTGAAGGGATTTTAATACGAGGACTGAAGTGACAAAACACACAGTAATTGTATATGTTGTGTGGTAGTATTTATGATACCTCCGAAGTTGGGTCAGAGATCCCGGAGTCTCCTAAAAAAACCAACAGTGACAACTAAAAAACATGTTTTTCTCAGCAGGGACTTCAGACATCCTCCATTTTTCAGTGAAAAAAGGACCTATTCGTTCCTGGCTTTTAAAAAAAGAATATTATTTTTTGTGTGCTTTGCCAACAGCTGATAAATATTTCTGCGGATGGACTTTCAAAGAAAAACATGTTTTTCAGTCTCTACCAGCCTTTACTTCCTTGCTTTACACAATCACAGGAGAGAGTGAGCAGTGAGGAAGGCGGGGGTAGTTCTGCCTTTTAATGTATGTCTTTTTTTCCCAGATGCAGTTTTGCTTACACATATAAGACAAGGCAAAACATGTTTTCCTTCATCAAGAAAGGAAACTACAGCTATTTTTTTTCCACTGGCTTAAAAAAATATAATATATTCTTCTGCTCCAAAGGTCAAGTTGATGACCTGTGTTTCATTTGTAAATAACATTTTGAGATATGCTGGCATTTTGCAGACTGGCAGCTCAATCACTGCTTGTGAGGACTTTTGTTTTTGAAGAATAAGTGCCAAAAATATTAAGAATGGTTGTAATTACGCTTCTGCTTATGTATATAAACACAATGTTCTTACAGGTATTGGTATGTCTGTGCAAATCCATAATCTGATTCTAAATTCAGGAATGGACCTAAAGTTACCAGCATGGTAAAAAACTGTGTAGTGTTAGCTTGTTTATACCGAATTTCTTGTAGATTATACTTCTACCAGACTAATTTATAACAAGCATCTTAGGTCTTAGACACTTACTTAGTTCACATCAAGGTGAACTTTTTCTTCATATATATGGTATAGATATACCAAATGGAACTACATTTACAGATATTAATTATAGTGGTGTAAGACCTTAGTAGTCTTAGTACTGCTCATGACGATGTGTTTTAGAAAATCAGGTGTGTGTATATAAATGTACAAGCACATACTATTGTGTATGACATTTTCAGATGCAGTCAGTGGGCACAAATGCTCTAATTATGTTGAGTCCAGCCTCAGCTCTTTTGAACTTGACCTGCTGAAATGCTGTCTACAGCTCTAGTGGCTATTGTAGGTGCTGTGGATGTTAATGAGCTAAAAATCTTTAATTGGCCTTGCAAAACACTGAAGAGCCTGAATTTTAGTGGCTACTTTGAAAGGTTTTTTTGTGGGTGTGTTCTGCTTTTAAAATCTTACTTGCAGCCTGACTTCACACAGTCTAACTAAAAAAGCTTGACTTCTTGGTGGAGTGATATGAGTGAATAGAATTATATGACTTGGTATAGCTTGTCAGTTTGTCTGGTGGAAGAGATAGACAAAGCAACAGCATTTTTAATGTGTGTTAAATGCCAAGTAGTGTGTCAAATAGCGTTACCCATTACCTGTAGAGCAGCTGACTCTCATCTGCCTTCTTCAGTTGATTATTTGTAGAAATAACGACAAAATTTGTGTTGTTAGTGACGTCACGGTGGCCTTGGTGTGATATGCAAAGAGAAAGCTTGCTTTTCAGATAGGTGTTGGAAGAACCAAACTTTGCATGGGGACTGTTAACCTGGAAGCTGCTGTGAGCTCCTCACCCCGCAGAACGTGTCCCGTAATCCCTTGGGATACTGTGGAGCTGCACATGGTGCCACCAATTGGCATGAGTGCAATTTGTAAAAGAGAGGAAGTGAATGCCTTGACAGGCCAGCCAGCTGATACATCACACTCTTTCCAAGGATCTGACCAGTGGGATTGTTGTGTTGGGAATATCAGTTTGATGGGCAGGTAAACACATCGCCAGGTGATGCAATGTCTGGCTGAGCAGGTCATCTGTTATGTTACCCGAGCCTACGTGTCACACCCGTGTCACCACCAACTGTGCTGTCTGAGCAATTTGCAGAACTAGGACTTTTTCTGCAGGGGAAGATCTGCTGTTCATTTCAATGTGCCCGTTTTCCCTGGGAACATCCATCTTTTTTTTTGCATATTTTTAGACTTGTTGACTTCCTCCTGCTCCAATACTTTTGGGAAGGCTGGTGGGGTCTGTACCCATTCCCTGGAGCGTGACTTGCATTAAATGCGAGCCCTGAGCGCTGGGGCAGGCCCAGAGGAACGCTCTCTTTCCCTGGCCGGGCAGGTGCAGCAGGCTGCTTTACGTCCTGATTAAATAACTGCTGGTGAGCACCACAGTGAAATTGTCCCGTTCCTTTTGAGCACTGAGTTAGTGTTGTGCTTTTTTACCTCAGGGAGAGTTCTGGGAAAGCAACAAAAGTCTCCTTCAAAACCCCACACTCCTGAGTAATTACTTCCTTGGAAAAATCAGCTTCCTGATTTCAGCCCCTCTCCAGAAGAGCTTCCTCATCCCCCCCCTGACTCTTTCACTTTGGCAGCAGCTCTTTACCCTGGGACCGCTGGCCACACGGGGCCTCGGGCCTTGCAGACGCACTGGCTGCTCGCTCTGCCTGCGGCCACTTGCCCCTTCAGCCTTGTAGCCGGCAGGACCAGCGCTGCAGCTCCCGCCTTGGTGGTCGTGGAGCGAAGGGTGGCAACCGTTGGTGGGCTGTCGGGCAGAGGGAGCTTTCCCCTCTGCAGCGCGGCCCGTGTGAGCTGCTCTTTATGGCCTTGTTTTTCAAGGAAAGCCTTTGGTACATTCAGAGACTTAGGGAATTTCCACTATTTTTCTCACTCTCCTCCCCGCCGCGCCCCGCCCCCTCCCCCGGCCTTGTGTTGTTTTGACGTAATTTCAAGCAAATATTTTGCCACCGAGAGGCAGTGCAGGGTCACAGAGGTCCTCCAGGCTGGAGCTTCAGGCTTTCAGCCCTCCTCAGTAAACAATAGCTCTATAACTCATTAAAACTCCCTTTTGATTACTTTTTCCTGTTTCTGATTGTTTTGGAGCAGCAGGGGTGGATTCCACACTCAATAAACTTCTTTTTCCTGCTGCTAAATTTAAATGTCTCTGAACTGAAAGGATCAGCTAATCTCTTTGACAATAACTCCATCAAATAGAAATTACAACCACAAACAAGATTTTAGGCTATTTATGAATGCTGCAAGGGAATTGTGACTTGGTTTTGCATACTAATTTTTATATCTAGGAATTTTTTCAAACTGTCTTTTCGTACAGTTATCCAAAGCCTAGCACTTTCTCTCCTAGTGTGGCATCCTCATTTCAGATATAGTATAAGTCATGTTCTCCCATCATGGCCTGAATGAAACAAAGCAGGTAATCGCCTTCCTTGCTTGTCTCCTGTGCTCTTCACATTCATGCATTACCTTCCGCTTCACATCATTGATTGAGTGCTCTTATCTCTTGTCTTCACAGCTTTGCACTGCATGGTTTTCTCTTGTTTGTAAGTCCCCTGATTTATATGATCTACCTGTAAAACTCCCTTGCCCAGCTGAGTTTCTTGCCAACTTGTACATTCCATCCTTTTTTACACCAGGAGTAAGAGCCTCAATTTTCCCATCAGTCCTTGTAGGCCAGATATAGAATAATCAATACTTTTCTTCAATGGACAGGAAGGAGTTTAGTTTAGGTGTTTAGGAAAGTGATTTGCAAAGAGTCCAATTCAAAGGAAAAATATGCACCTGTTTATCCATCCACATCCTTGTATCTCATACACTGCCTGCACATATCTAGACCTTAATCTGCTTAATCTGTACTAATCTAGCACAAGATCTTTTTTGTAGGTATAGTGCAAAAGTGATCAAATAACCAGTTGAAATGAAATCTATATAGCATGGGTCCACATGTGGTCTTAATTTGCAACACAATAGCTTATTTATATTATTTTTAAAACTACAACTAGGGTCTAGGAGGAAACAAAGCAGGAATATGTATGCAGATATAGTGTGCCCTGGAGACCTCTCGGTCAATTTGCTGCTAAGGAAAAATACATTTTTCCTGCCACATGAGCTGACATCTTAAACAAAACTGAAACAGACTACAAGAAGCTGATAAATACTGATGCTTTTATTACTTCTGTTGCTATTGGCTCAGTTTTAAGCACTCTCTGAGCAGAACATATGTGAGAGGACAGTGTGGTAGATCCTAGGCTGGACTCTGTGCCTAGAAGGCAGAAAAACAAAAAGACATTTCCTGGATTGAATTACACAGCTTTTCCTTTTTATCAGCCTGGCTACCAAAGTTGTCCTTTGCAGTAGGATCCAGGGACTGTTCCATCTTTACCAGGTGCTGTGTAGTCCTGCACGGTTTGCTACCATAGTAATGGAACTACGGCACCTGCCCTTAAGGACTGTGGTTCCAGGTGTAGTAGACAAATTGGATAATCTTTGCTCTGAGCTTCACAGAAATCCTTCTGTAAGCCTCCTGGAAAGATGAGGAGGATAAAGTGGTACCCTGCAGAGCGAAGGCTGCTGGCCACTGAACAGGTACACAGCTCTTGTGTCAGTAAAACATGCTTATTCTCACATTTCCAATGGCTGCACCGGGATTACATCAGAAATGAGTTTGTCTCTGTGTTTGTCTTCAAGCCACAGTCCTGTGACTGTGCTCCCATAATGACATGGTTTTGAGAATTATTGATCTCAGTTAAAGTACTGATTGGTCAAGTCAGCTTAAGTGACTGATCGTGGTAGCTGGTAGGTCATGTGTCTTGCTGTATTGGTATGACCTGACCACTAAAAAACCTCACAATGCCTGTGTTTGTTTTGTTAGTTTACCACCTAGTTTTGAAGATTACAAGTTTTTTATGAGGTTTGATTGAAATGTCAGGCACTTAAATATACATACAATATGTTTATCATTTATAGATATTTACACATGTACTTGTATATGTATTTACATGCATACACTGATCATTGTGTGCATATATATCTGCATATGTTTACTGTATATATATAGATGTGCACACACTGATAATTGTTTTTTAAGAAGAATTAAAGAAAATAACACTCATACTCTAACCTAAACAAACTTTGAAAATGAAAAGGAAAATAATTGTTTTCCTGGAACAAATATTTCTCTGTTTCGGGGTGGATTTTTTTTGGCATGCTATGTAGGAATGTGACTCATATGTTTTTGTGGAACACAATTTAGAAAACCATACAAATCCGATATGAATTTTTACAGCTTAGTTTAAAAAATGTCTTTCCAACTTGAACACCTTGAAAAGGCAAGCTAAATATAGAAGGTGTAATTACTCATCCTCATTTGCTATAGCCCTGCTCTCCAGTTGTATTTTCTATTTTGATTCTGCCATGTTGCCTGCAGTGTGACCTTTGAAAGACAGCAGTGAACTTTCTAAGTGCGCCGGCAGAGTCTCTGGCCTCACGTGAGGTGACCCTTCCGATTGCGAGTTCCAGATGTGAAGGACTGAGATGTGTTTTTCACAGCCACAGCATTTGGGTCTCAGCACCTTTCTGACTGCTCTGTCAGAAGCATTTCTTGGCTGACTCTGCGGCTCATGGTTAGGGTGATGTACAGGAAGGCTGTTCCTGCACACTGCTTAGCTAAGGGAGAGCACATGGAGCTCACATTTGTCTCTGGAAATCTCCACACACTGCTCCACTTCAAAGGAGATAAGCATAGGGAATGGGGATGAAACAACAACAGCTGGCTGGAATAGGGTCTGTTTTCCATAATGAGGCCATTTAGCCAAGCCATAGGATAAAAGAAAGCCTTCATATCTTTCCAGCTCTTCTGAGACCTTTCCAAACAAGCTTGGTAAGATGCAGGCACCATTCTGACTTCTAATAGTTTCAGATGGGGTTCCATCTCCAAGTGGTCATCTCATCCAACTCAGCATTTACTATTAGCAATTTCTATTGGAAATTTTGCAGTATATGTTATTTTTTCTTCAGCACCTTGAGAGAAGCATGTCCTACCTCTAAGTTAAATCAAGAGACAAAAGCAATTAATTCTGTCATGGCTTCTGGTGTCAATAGTCTTATGAACAACTGGAGGTGGAACAGGAAATTCTCCCAAATGGTGAAACTGCTATTTCATGGAGTATTATAGTAACTGCCAAATGATTGGCTGGTCCTCTACATCTTAGCGTTTTAGAAATGCTTCACCTAGACCCATGGTTCCCCAACTCTGTTGGATCCTCTTTTCCGTATGCAAATGATTCCACCAAGTAGTCTTTCCGTGTCTTATGACTGCATGGAGAGCTGACCACAGACCATCATTTCTGTGGCCTCACAAACCACCACATGGAGTCCAGCTTGGAATACATTGACTGAGAAAGCTTTCTGCTGGAAAAAACACCTGGATTTTAAGCAAAAGATGTGTTCCTGTGAAAGTATCTGCTTTCCATGGCAAATTTTAATTTTTCACTTTGGCCTCAGAGTGTCCTGTGGGGACTGTGCACTTGAGTAAGAAGGTTCCCTGCACTGGCTTTTTGTTTCCTTTATTGTACTCAGGCCCTTTTGAGGTAAGGATCCTCTCTGCCATGTTTGTGTGCAGTATCAAGGGGCTGCCCCATCTCTGATTTGGGACAATTTTGTGCTAATGCAATATCCAATGAAAACTGTGATAGTGATTATTCACCTCAATTTAGAATGAAAGCAATTAAAATACTTCCTACAGTAAAATATGCTCATAAGAATGAAACTCTCACTATCTTTTTGGTTTTAACAAAATTCAGAGATAGAAAATTGGTTTAGCATTTGGTTAATTTCCTCCTATTTTCTTTCTCTTTTCTCTCATTTCGTGTTTTATTCTCTCTTTTCTTTGACAGAGCTATTTTTCAATCAGGCACTGGATAGTATGGTCCTCTTCCCACACTATATGTGTATATATTTGCTGTGGCATATGCAGCAAATTATACTTGCTGCATAAACAGACCAGAAATTTCTGCCTGTTTGTTGGGAGGGAGATTAATATGGGCACATTAGAGCCAGATGATCAGGAAGCAGGAAAAATGACCTCAGAAAAATTTGAAAAAGTTTTCTTCCTAGAAAACCTTCACCACTCGCATGCACCATGCACAGTTTTTCCTATGCAGAAATGTTGCTCTGATGGAAAGTTCTTTATCAACCTAAGAAGAACTGTCAAGGTTATGGCTGTGATTCTGTTTGTCCTAACACTGCTGCCTCTTATTCATAACAAAAAGTCCCATGTTTTAACAAAATGAAAGTAAAAAGGTTTGCATTTTGCAGCTTGATCATCTCTCCAGAAAGAGCTGAACCTAAAGCCTGAACTGAGACTCCCACTGCAAGCAGTGATGGTTCTCTTCTTTCCCTGTGGTGCAAAACTCTGTTTTTCCCTCACTGTATCAAATTTATTTAGTCCTCCTTCCTAAGACCTCTGTGGACAACCAAATCATCTCTTCTTCTGCTCAGGTATCTCACTGGCTTGTCATACAACCTCATTTTTGCCATTTGATATTAATTTCTTCCTTCTTCTCTCTTCTCGGAGTGGTGTTCGAGGACTTGGTGAGAAGGGGAATTCTTCACCACATAAGTTATCCTTCCTGAGAAGCCTGGAAGGATTGGAGGAAGGACTGCAAATGAAGGTTTGAATTTTTCTGCCAAACAGGGAGGAAAAAGGTCTTGTGGAAATTAATTTTTCTCTTGTGCAATTGCTTCCCATTAAACTGAAATTACTTTCCATACTGTGCTGTTGACACTGAAGTATCATGAAACATCCTTAATGTTAACAATCTGGCGATCTGGTCCTGATATTTGGTTGTGGGATACATGTGTCCAATAGGACATTAGAAGAAGCTAATAACTGCAACTCAAAGCTGAGTTTGCTGAATCCCGTTGTCTTTTGAGGACCCTTTGGAGACCTTGCATAAAATTTTGTGGCGAAGCAACCAGGGTCTCATAAAGCTGCCTTCCTTGATAGCCACAATTTGGCGGTTGATAAAGTTGCCTGGGATAGCAAATCTCTGTTGGCAGTTATCAATGCCTTGCAGAATGAGGACTGATGTAAGTTGTTGTCACTGATCAGAATAGGAACTTCTTCAGCAATCAGCACTTGTCTCCATACACCAGCAAAGTCTATATATTCCATGCTACAGCAGGGAATTCTTTGGCATTTTCATCTTTCAAGACTGAAGCGATTTATTCAAATGAGGACCTCAATAGGATTTTGCTTCATTTCCACTATCACAGGCTGGCTCTGTGGAGCTAATTCAATCAAGCCCTGGACCAAGCAGCTGCTGTACTGCTTGTATTTATTGACCTCTGAAAGCCAACAAGGGAAGAACATAATTACAATTATAGGATGAACAGCATTTTAAGAAGAAATCCAATGGGTTATTACAACTAATATACCAGACATAGTATTTTATTCAAAAATAGGGAAGATGATGAAATTATCATCATCATCTTCAGCCTAATTTTCCTCTGTCTTTCTTCATTTTCAAGTATGAGTTATGACCCAGCTCTCCCTGCATTTGTTCCCAGGTACAGAAGCAAAAAAAAGGAAAAAAAAAAAAAGAAAAGTATATTATAAAAGATTTTGATTAGTGATAAGTTTTTTATGATTTCTCTGAAGCACTGGGATACTTTGGGGATGATTGCTGTGTGAGCACGTTGGATAGAATATATCTACCTACCAGTGTCTGTCTCTATTTGAAAGGGCTAGGCTGCAAAATACCTGAGTGCATTCACTTTGGCAGATGTCTTAGTTCTGGTTGAGATGTGGTTAATTTTCCCCAGGCTCTGGCGAGGACACGGGTATCCCACAGCTCCCTGTGCCCAGTTCCCCGGTCTGTAGCTGGGAGCTGGCCAGGGAGGGAGGGCAGTCAGTTACCACTGGGAGTGGGCTGTGGCATCCTGGGTCCAGAGGGTGAGCAGTGGTACCACAACTGTCTCTACATTCCTCTACCAGTTGTTTTCCTATTCCTTTTGCTGTTCTGTTAAACTGCCTTTGTCTCCACCCACAAGTATTGCCGTTTTCCTCCCATTCTTGGCTCACGGGTGAGCAAGCAGCCACCAGGAACAGGTCTAAAGCATTCTGACTTTATGATATTTGAACATTTCAGTGAAACAGCTGCAAATGCAAAAGCACTTCTGGAAAGGTGAACCTTTTGCCAGACATTGCCCAAGGTATTTGGGTGTCCTGTATGAGCTGAGAGCAGGCCTCTGTGTTTGAAGCAAGGGAGAGCCTTGGAGATGTACAGTTCTTGAATTCATTGTGCTTTCCTTTCCCTTGGAGATACTGTCACCAGCACACTTTTATTCCTTAAAGCACCCATTGATCACAAAAGCAGCTCAAACACTGCAGCCTGTAACAGCTGCCAATCCTCACATGAGTGATCCAAGCACCCAAACACTGCTTAGTACACACCAAGAGTTCCCTGCTTCCAGGTCAGGGGCTTAGCAGAGTCTTGTCAGTGACAACCTTTGAGTGTAGGAGCCTTTATAATTGCTCAGATTTTCATGCAAGTCTATCATCTTAGTGTACAAACAGCCATCCTATGGTTGTTAATGCTCACTTTGTTTAACTTTAGCTTTCTTCTACTAAGACTTTGTTGTCTTGAATACCATCTGAGAGGATGCAAATGAGCAGTTGATGATTTGATGGCTACTGCTGGTTGGAAACAAATGAGATCACATTTATATTCTCTGCCTGTTCTCTGTTTCAGCCAGTATGTTGATTTCTCCCAAGTTACATCCATAATTATGACTCAACAGAGTATTCAAGAAGCCAAGAGCACTGTTAACAAACAGTAACCCAGTACTTATAACCAGGGAACTTCTTTGACAGCCTTACCTTTAACTAGATGGATGACACATGCTTTTAGCAGTTCTCTGCTGATTAAATGTGCTTGTTAAAGAAAGGAAGTTATTTCACAGACATTTATTATAAAATTATTTTAGCAATCACAGAGTTACGGCATTATGAAGGCAGTGGTGCAGGGCAAATCATCTGCCTTTCTGCTGGACACCAGCCTGAAAGCACTAATGTGCCTTAGGGAGAAGAGATAAGAGGGATTTGATGTCATAAACCCTCATGCAGGTGTACTACCAAGAGATGTACAGCGTTTAAATACATGCTAGCTGGAAGGTCAGGGATAGGCCCATGATTAGAGCTCATCCATTTCCAACAGGTAATCTATGTACAACTAATGGAGAGAAATGTCTCTCGATATAAGTGGCAGCAGTTCTCCTGAAGTCAGTGAAGCTCTGTTGCTCCTCACCGGAGCTAAACGTACCCATGCTGCATAAGCAGCAGGGCTAAAAATTTAGAGGCTCTTCCTCTAGTTTTTCTGAATGGTATCACCTTGCAGCACTAACATGAACACCGTTAAGTGCCTGACATTTGCTGCTGGCAGCTCTGAAACATCTTACAGTGGAGAAGAACTCCAGTGCAAGCCTTAGGGATACTATAAGACCCATGGCAAAGATAGAAATTTTAATATACCTTTAGTAGTAAAAGCAAAATCTTTATGTCATACTTGTCCTAAGCATTACTGATATCCAAGGACTTGTGAAGTACATTCAGTGTCTTCTGTGCTCACTAGTTCATCAAATTCTTTGCTTTATCATCAGAACGGACATGTGCCTCCCCTATAAAATGGGAACATTTGCCACCTTGCCTTTTCTTCAGTGGTAAAAAGGAACAACTTTTTGCTCTGTCTCGAGATGGGAATGCTACTAGGTGACAGCTACTGGATTTAAAATCTGAATGGGAACTTAAAAGTCACCTTGACATAATATCACACTGTGTTGCTTCCACAGCGTGGCTCCTGTTCCTGCCTGCATGCACAAGCATGGTTTGCTTGTGATGATCTTCAGGGAGATGTATTTCCATACACCTTTCATGCATCTGTCATGAGAAGCAGTACATCACTGTGGAGTATGGTGTCAGAGATACAGATTTCTGTATAAACAAAGCTGCATGAATTTTTCTTCATACTCACAACAGGCTTGTATGAAGCATAACAAAACACAGTGGTTGTGTAAATTAAATTAGTGACTCATTAAGATTTATGAAGTCACTACCACTATGTTTTTGAAGTCTTTGATTTCACCTCAGGTGAGGACCTAGGGCACGATGTAAAGATCCACACCTTACAAGTACAGCTGCCAGAGACAGGAGAAGGGGCTTAGTTGGCCTTGACTAGCCATGGCTAGAAAGATAAGCTTAGGCACAGTGCCTATAGAGAACCTCAGACCTCCTTCTTCCCCTGAGACAGGGTGTGTCATGGAGGAGCTCTTGAATCCAATTTCAATGACTGCATTTAGCCCATTACAGGTCTTCTACAGCAGGTGATTCTCATATGGCTCAGGTGAGGTTCCCCACCTAAGCTCTCTTAGCCAATTCAGCCTCCCAAGGAGCGTTTTGCATGTAGGCTGAAACTAACTGATATCCAAAAGTCTGTGTACCTCTGCAAAGGGAAAACCTGGTGAGGGGGTGAAATAGGAACATCTTGGTATCCCCTTGTTTGGGGTGGAGCAGACGATGGTACAAGTTGAAAAGCATAGAGTTCAGCCAGGTAAGGTAACAAAGTCCAGCACTAATGATAATTATGAGAATGAGATATTGGACACTAATCGGCCAGCCTTGCCACTTGCTTCTTGCAGTTGAGCATGAGCACTCACTGCAGTTCATCTCAGCACTGCTGACTGTAAATGCTGTCCATGTTGTATCCAGCATCTTGGCTTGGGTATGCACTGTCCTGAAATGTCTGAGCTATGCAATATCTACAATGCTGACACAGAAGTATGTTTATGCCTGCAAATTACAGCTGTTCCCAAAACTGTCAGAGCCCTCAGTAAGTTTGTGAGCTGTATGTATCAGTGAGGGGAAATAAAGGGGGAAGGGTGGCAGAGCAGTTGCACTCGCAGCCACCTCCTGTAGAGCTGCTGTAGTGCTGTCCGTTATTTACTGGAAGTTGGCAGGTAAATGACACTGGTTTT
This sequence comes from Nycticryphes semicollaris, assembly GCA_013400055.1. NCBI lineage: Eukaryota > Metazoa > Chordata > Aves > Charadriiformes > Rostratulidae > Nycticryphes > Nycticryphes semicollaris. Next base: position 34,060 of record VXBJ01003881.1, on the reverse strand, counting down.
GTTTTCCTATCACTGTCTGTAGGAGTCAATTCAGAAAATAACATCATTGAGAGAAACGTGTATGACCTGAAACGCTGTCTAGGCTTTAATGTCTGCTGGGTATCAGAAATACTTGTGTCTACTTGAATATGTGACAGAGAGGGAGAACTTTTAAAATGCAAACATACACTTGTGTTGTTGATGTGAATTCAGAGGATGTGTGTCTTTCATCATGAAAGATCAATGTAAAAAACAGCTTTTCAAATTGGAGAATATCTATTTTAAAGACAGGAGCTGCTGTGCATTGCTTTAGGAGCTTGAAAATGCAGTTGATGAGCAACCTTTTGAGTGCAGCTCTTTGTGGGGTTGAAGGCATAGATGTATTTGATTCCTGCAGCTTTGTGCAGGTGGACGACTGCTTTGGAAGAAAGGACTTTTCAGCCTGGATGTGATCCCAGCTTGACTCGGGTGTTCGGGTTGTGACCTGATCAGCAGGCTGACCTGAGGAATGCATGCAAAATTATTTATTGGGGAAATATCCAAACTATTCATGTCAAGACCCCCCGACCCTTGAGTGTACTTTCTGTAAAAAGACTCTACTTATCAAAACAGCAAGGACTGGATTCTAGTTAACCCCTCGTAAGTGATTAAAGGGGGTCTGAACCTTGCTGCTGCTGCATTTCCATGCCCAGGGCCAGCTGTAGTCTCTTTAATGCGAAGTTGGTTCTGTCTGCTTAAGCCTGTGGAACGAGCTGTACAGAGGTACAAAATACTGAACAACTTAGTCTAGGAGCTATTTTAGCCCATATCTCCTGTAGGGCACTTAAAGGTGTGTCTAGTGTCTTCCAGCTATTGTGTCCCTCACCACCCTAGCCCTCGTGTTCTGGAGTGCTTCCAAGTCCAGCCCAGCTATTCTCTGTTGTGTGTCTCAACACAATTTCTCTGTTGCCTCCGTTTTCTGCAGTGCTGCCCTTGCAGTCCTCCTTGCATGCCACACAGTGGATGCCTTTTACCAGTAACCAGCCATCTCTGCTGGCCATATATTTCCTGATTTTAATTGGTTTTCCATATGGTGCTGACTTGTATCCACTGAATATTCAGGGCTTATCAGTGTTTGTATTATAAAAGAGTTTACAATCAAGCTATAAAAACATCTTCCAGACTGGAAGTTTGACCATATGTTTCTAGACTAGTAGTGGAAAGCTGTAAATTGCAAGGAGTCACCTTGGCTGTCTTCCATGAATGGAGAAGATTTCATTTTTCCTCTCCAGTTTTGATGAAATATTAACCTTGGTGCAGTTGTGCTAAATAAATTCATACAATTAATGGATGGGAGCTTTAGTACTTTGTGAGGTCATTGGTGCAGTTGGGCAAACATTAATTTTTCAGTTTAGTGTCTTGTCCAAAAACCTGTGAAGAGGCTATGAAGAAGATTGGTTCAGTCCAAGAGAAACCAAAGATGACTATTTTGGGTGAGAACAGAAATCCAGCTGAGAAAATGTCACCTCAGAATCCACCCAAAGTTCTTTTAACTGGAATGGAATGCATAATTTTTCCTTTTATTTCTGGAACCTATGCACTAAAGGCATAGGAGGCATCAGCTGGCTCTGATGTTGAGAAGACAAATCTTCCTGGAGGCTTGTTTTAGACCAGACTGGAAAATCAGATACTGTTGGCCCTCATTGATGGCACAGAACAGGCTTTGTGAAAGAAAAATTTGCCCTTGGGTCTGCCTTGGCAATTTGCTGTTGAACCCATGTTCTGTGTGCAATCCACATAAATTAAAGTACACCTTTCACTGAGTGTTCAGGAATAGATTCCACGAACAGCTTGTGTTCAAAACAAAGATTGCTCCACTGAAGCCTATATTATACAAGTGAGAATGGATCATCAGGCTTCCTGGGGAGATCCAGATTATGGCTATTTCCCTGAGAATAAAAACTGATCTTGATTCCTCCTAGACAGTTCTTGCCAAGGAGTTGAAGTGACTTGTCTCTAAATAGAGTAGCAGCTCCCCATAGGCATAGTATAATATTTATGTAGAAAACAACTGTAAGGAACCCATGGTGCTTTGGAGCCAGCAGATTGCCTGTGTGCATGCTTGCAATCAAGGATTCACCAGCCATGCATGCAGAAACGCAGCTGCATCATAGGTAGGGAAAAGATGACAGCAACGGTCAGGGGGGATATGATGTGGGGGATGAAGAGGACCAAACATCTTGAAGATCTTTGTGTTAGGTTTTCTCATTTCCCAGATCTGAATCTGGGCTCATTCCTAACTGCTTTATGAGGCATCTCAAGCTGTGTAAACAGTAATGCAATAATGGCAGATCACAACGCGTTCATCGCAGACCACGAAGAATAGCCTTACGAGCCAAGCAATATGCTCTAAATGATATAATGCTTCTTGCAGACAGGAATATTAATCACCCCAGGAACTGACAGGATCTGATGGAAGAGACTGTTATTAATATTATCTCCCTTGGAAGCCTTTGCAATTGTAATAGTGATTTTAATAATTCGAGAACAAAATAAGCTGGGTTGGCTGGTTTTATGGCAAAAGGGAATACTGAGAAAGGCAATACTTAAATAGAGAGACTAGTTCATAGAGTGGACCAGATTTCTCTACTGACAGCTCAGATGTGACTAAGAGGGGGAGGGAACTTGTTGTTTTATAGGTTGCATTTGCTTCATCAATCGTCAAAACCTTGTTAAAAGTCTAATTTAGTTATCATGTTCTTGTTGCTGTCTAGGGACAGAATGTATGAGAGGGACTTTATATACAATTTCTGCCGCAAGCAATTTACTATTATTTTATTATTCTAATCTGGCTGGTACCCATGGAGTCTCTGAAACCAAATCATATCAGAGGAAGATGAATACTAACAATTCTATCTTTCTCAGGAGAGCTAATAAAAGAATGGAGATCTCATGCCTTGGTTCAACACGGACACTACGAAATGGCCATGGAAATGTTGACATCAGTTCTCACAATTGCTAGTTCAGTTGTATGCTCCTCAGCTTGAGCGCAAACCTTTTCTACACCTGTGCCAAGACCCAGCGAGATTACAGTGGAAATCCTGAATGTATAAGCTAAATAATGAGGTGTGTGGGAGAAGTAGAACTGTCATCAGAGTTTAGTAGCAAAAGAGCCAAGAGGACTGCACTTGATTCCTTCCTTTGTTGCGTTCTGCTTTGCATGTATGTGCAATCTGCCTTGGAGTATTACACACCAATTAAAGGAATAAACAGATAAACTGGGCAGCGTCTTTAGGGAGACAGTAAATGGCCCAACCTTTTTCTAATATATTAAAAACATGTGTGGGTTAAGAGTTAGCTCTGAATACCCAGTATGAGACAGTCCAAGCTGGGTTGATAGCTATGACTGGGAGTGAGTCCACCAGTGCTGTATTAGTTTTCCAAAGAGAGAACCATAATCAGGCATTTGGATTTAAAATTCTCATGCAAAAGGAGGAAAAGTAAAATAAGCTATAGGAATTGAGGCATTTAAAAACCTTCTTTCTGGACCAATTCTCTTTAGTAAAGGTACCAACTAAAGAGGAAAATTGGGCTCCTCTCAATATATTTCCAAGATGCACAGAAAATAATTACCCACATGTGAATTATCTTATCCCTGCAAATTGAGTGGTAAATTCTTTACGTAGTTGCTTGTGTAACAAGATGGTAATAAGAAAGTCTGGGAAACCCCTCTCCCTGGCTACCTCCATTCCAGAACTGAATTATTTAAATAGGGAGGTAATGAAGGTAATTGAAGCCTCTGCACTTTGACCTGAGGTGGATGTAAAGCTCCATTCAAGATTTTAATACCCTTTGTGTTGAGACTTTGTTGTTACTGTGGCCTGAGATCTCAGGGCTCTAGGCACAGGAACAGCCACTCAGGACACTGTTTAAAAGGGATTTCTATCGAAAATGGCCAGCTTGAAAGGTTTTGAGGAGGGAGAGGGGCAAAAGTTGGGAATTAGGAATTTGTGCCTTTTCCAGTCTTTCTCCTGAGAGTGAGAATATCACATCAGTTAAAACAGGCAACAATGACTTATTTCTTGGTGGCTGCTTGGCTTGTAGCTGGCTATAGAGCTGGAAGATTCCCTTTTGACTTGCTTAGGTATTCCCTGGCCCTGGTGTAAGCCATGCCTTATTGTCCTGTATGAGTCCTCATCTAACTTGGTCAGATTTCTCTCATAGATCTAGAGATATGATTTTAAAGAACAAAGAGGAAACTAGTGAACCTGGCGCAAAAGGAGGACTTTTTCTGTGTTGATCACTCCTGGTGTATTTTTTTCTCCTATGCTTGTTAAATATAAATGTCTCCTAGGGAGTTTCTGTCTTCTAAATGAAAAAGGTTTAATTAGCCTTTTCACTCACAGCCTTTGCTGTAGTTTGGTAGCATTCATAGGTCTTTGCAGAAGAGTGTTGAGCTGAAGCTAAACTTCGTGCTCCAAACCAGTGCCCAGAGATAGATTCTCTTCACCTTCTGCTCCATCAGGTTCACTTAAAATCTCCTGGGATGAAACAAGGAAATGAGAAAATCCCTGTGAGGCAGAGAGCTACTTGAGCAGTGTTGACTGTTGGCAGCTGCCCTGCTGAGGAATGTGCCCAGGTGGCACCTACCATAACACAGCTACTGCCAGGACAATTTGCACTCCTCCTCTCACCTGGTAGGAGATAGCCAATATGCAGAAGGATGGCTGTGAGATCTGGTTGGCTTCATACCAGAGAGGCTGCTCGGACTTCCTGCTTGTCCCAGCTGGTCTGCGAATATACAAAACTATGCCTGAATGAACAGAGGATCAACAAGTGTTATTGACTTCTATCAGTGTCTTAAAAGTAGTCGAGATGCTTTCCTGTAGCTGGTAAGGAAGGCCTGCAGGCAGCATGGTTAGTTCAGGATGAGCGTGTGCTGGGAAATCCAGGTGTCTCAGGAACAGGTTGTCTAGTTCTGATACTCTAGACCAAGCACACACTGGGAACAGGTGGTAAAAAGAAAGAGAGTCAGAAATTAGGCACATAATCTATTGTAAAATTTATTTTCTTGGTCTAGTCTTAAGTTCAAGGAGCTCAGATCCTGTGCTCCTAATGCAGCCATCCATCCTCTTTAAAACCCCTTATTTTCCAGTCTTGACTTCCCCTGAGTTGTGGTGACATGAGAACTACTTTGCCTTGCCCTTCAAGAGGGAACAAAACTCTTTCAGCCCTGTCCCAGTTTCTACCATCTCCAAAATGTACTTCTTTATCATCAGACTTCAGCTGTAGCTGTCAGCAAAGAAAAACTCAAAAAATTAGTTATGAGAAATACCCCCACCAAGTTGACTCAAACAATGACAAAATCATCTCTTAGTCCTCAGGCAAAGTGTGCTGTATCTCTGCCCGTTGCAGCACCAGCCAGGCATTGCTGACAACTTTGTACTGAATGCATTAAGATATTTTTTCTGCATAAATAAGAGCAATAAGTCTATGGCACTGAGAGTTTGTCTTTACCTTGCAGTAATTTATTATCCTATTATCACTCTTTGCAAACATCTGTGCTCAGCACTTCCTCCCTTGTAGCACTGAAATACTAAGCATTCGTAAAGCTTAACTGTCAGCTGTAAACTCAATAAACTGCTGTATGCACTAATGTGGAATTAAAACCTTTATTTTGGTGATTTATTTTAGGCACAGATGTGACAAAGAAGCCCATAAAATTACAGGCTGCTTGTTTTCTTTTTTTCTTCTTTTTCTTTTTTTTTCTGCTGCTGTAACAGTTGCACTGATTAGATGGTATTTTAAAATGTGTCTGTATGTTGTGGAGGTTTGGGGTTGGTTTTTTTTTGTTGTTGTTTTTTGTTGGTTTTGTTTTTTTTTTATTCTCAGGTGACCATGAGTAACCCAACAAAACTGAGACATTAAAAAGTGACATATTTTTTACAGCTGGAATCTTAGTAACTATTCAGTTAATTGGCTTCCCGATTTCCATTACTTAATGCTCATCTATAATGAAGGAAAACTTGTAGACCTTTGGTTTTTTTCATACAGACTGTGCTGGGGACAGAATTTGAGCAGTGTGCGATCTCAGCAGGCAGGGATCAATGGAGGCAGGAAAAGCAGAGACTGGGAGATCAGAGTCTTTCAGCACAAGTTTCCAGTTCACACCTGACTGGTCTCTGAAATTACTCTGAAGCAACAGGTTGTCTCTCCTCTCTCTCACAACCTGCTGAAGCATAATGCAATGAATAAGCTCGTAATATCCTAGGAGAAGGCATGGAAGAAGGTTTGCTTAACTTCAGTGTTGTAAGAACATAAATATCTGTTGTACTGGGTCAAACCAAAGGCTCGGTGTCTTTTATCTGGTTGGTGAAAAGTGGATGAACAGCAGGGAGTATGAGAATGCAATAAGCCTGTCACTATCCTCCACCAGAATACTCTCGCTGTCATTTGCAGCCAAAAATGGTATCTTTGTATTAAAAAGCCTTTGGTGGATTTTTCTTTCATGGATGTGCCTAATAAATTTTCGAATCTATTTAAACTTTTCATCTTACTATGGGTTCACCATGCATTGTGTGAAAGCACTTCTTGAAAGTACTTTTGTCTATTTTAAATCTAATATTTTCCATTTTCATTTGTTACCTTCTGTTCTAGTATCAGAGGAGAGCTGAACGCATTTTCTAAAGAATAATTAAACAAGCCAGGCATCCTCACCCTGGAAAAGAGTTGCTGTTGCTGGGGTTACCAAAGCACAGATTTAGTTGTCCAATTTACTCTTCTCTTTACCTTTTCTAGTTCTATAGACTTTTCCTGACATGGGGGCAGGACCATGGTATTAAAGGTGTTACCTCAGCATTACTTTTTCTCTTAGAATAATGTCTGCTTCATTGTTTCTTCCTCTTCTGAATGTTCCTAGCAGCTGACATGCTTTTTGACCATCATCAAATACATCTGTTCCATAGCAGAATACAACACTGAACACAGCTCTGTATATTCAAGAGCTATCAAAGGATCAATTTTAATATGATGAACACATGTATCTGCGACAAGCACAAATCAGACCTGTCCAGAAGTGGGAAGAATTTGATTTCCATTGTGTTCCTCGGTCCTGGGCTGACTTTGAACACCAAGTCATGGTTTGCATCTTGACTTCACACATCTAATGTTCAGAAGAATTCTTCAGGAAGAATTCTTCAGTGCTAAGGATCAAGCTGGGACTGCTCAGTGGCTGGCTGATGATAACTGCCTGCTTCTCATCCCAATTCCCCATTCAGAAAACATCCCTGGCAAACACCGATTGCTTGTGCTGTACATGTTCTTTTGTACTTCATGAGTAGTACCTTACATTTGGCCTTTCCTCTAAGGCAAAAAGGCTTGCAGATAACTTCTAAAGAGAAGAAAGTTAGCTTTCCCTGAACACTCGCTTATGGAAGACAGCTTTCACAGCCAAGACCAAGAGCTGATTGTGCCCTTTGCAGTGACCTCTGTTTTCATAATCTAATGGCTTTGCAGTGATATATGAAAGCGTTTACGTCTTGAGGCAATTGCTGAAAGCGGTAGAGAGCAAGAATAAATGCAGTCAAGAATTAGACAGGGTCATTATAAAGAAATCGGGAAGGCTTTAATGAAATTCACTGCAATATGAAAGTTTCAAGAGGCTACTTCATGTTCTGCTTTGTTCTAGAAAACCAACTCCAGTACTAATTACAGATGCAGAAAGAGGCAGTGTTGTTAATGCATAGCTGCAGCTTTGTGATCCAGCCATGTATTGTCAGTTCCTCTAAGACTAGGGGATTTTCTGTCTAGGATTTTAATTCACGAAAATCTGTCTAGTATTTTAGTTCAGTTCCTAGTTAAGACAGGAGAAAGGTGGAAAAGTAAAAGGCTTTATTCTCTCTATGGTTTTGGAGCACATTGGGAGGTGGTGACAGGCTTGTTTATGTATGTGGTGGCAGATGCAAACCTCACTATTTCCTTTAATATCCAGCCTGAAGGTAGGGCCACAGAACTATTATTTATGAGTGATAAATGCAAAACTCTGTGATCGGATTATGGGCAGGCAAACCTTCTGAAGTGCAACAGACCTGTTAAAAAAAAAAAAAAAAAAATCCCACCAAACTTCCACAAGTGGATGTTTTGCAAGGATCTTGAGCCTCTCTGTCCAGAGAAAAGAGCTGTTCCCCAAAAGGAAGTCCTTGCAATAGAGTTCATTTTAAACCAACCCACACTAATCCAGTCTAAAATTCCGTTTGTATATTTGAGGTGCAAAGTGAATGTGAGTCAACAGTGTTACTGTGTTGTAGAAAGAACAAATACTGGAGGTTTAAACAGAAGTCAATTCTGCAAAGTAACTGTGAAGTAGTACTTTCACTCTTAGTGCTGGTAAGGTTTCTGTTGGAAGCCCACACTAGGGCTGGGTACCACATTTCAGATGTGGCCCAACTGGAGAAGAGTGAGAACATGAATAGAGGTCTTGCAAGTATGGCCTGGAAGTGGAGTGCAGTTGTTCAAGAAAAGCACAGGTGCGTAGCAAGGAAAGACTAAGCAAAGAGTCTGATCTTCTTGTCACAGTCGCTAGGAAGGGAAGCAGTGAGTTTACATCAAAATGGGGTGGTCAGTGTAGAAACTGGGGAAAACCATGGCTGTGGTGAGGGAAAGACTTGTATGTCAGTTGAACAAACTGCAGTGTCTCTGCTGCTCAGGGTCTTTGAGAGCCTAATTAAGGAAACTGCTGCTTGAGGACTCGCATAATTTGATGAGTATGCTGAAGACATCTGCGGAATGATAACTTGTTGGGGGAGAGCTTGATACTTGCCAAGGTGATCTGTGATGTATCAAGGGTACTCTTGCATATTGTCTGTAGCCTTTGCTGTGGTGAGGGAACATCTGTCTTTCAGAGAAATGGATCTCAAATCAATAGCCTTGTAACCTTAGGGTGATGATCTTAGATGTGAGGATGAATATGGAAAAATTATTGGCATAGGAGGTTTCTCTAATTGCACTGAGCCATCTTAATAACTAATGTGGAAACGTCCATGTAAAAATCCTGGCTTTTTTGACTTTTCACCCCACTATGAAGGTCTTGCCCTTACTTGGGCTTCAATATTCATAAGCATACAGCTATGCCCAGGAATTTAATATGCCAGTGATGACCTGCAATTCCAGCACAGTCCTCATTGTGGTTTGGTTTTTTTGGTTTTTAGGTTTTTTTTTTTTCCAAAGCACAGGTAGTTTGTGAGTGTGCTGTGTTACATGGGTTTTGATCACAAATTAATAACGGGTAGCAAGAAGAACAGTAACCATACCATACAGCTAAAAACCGTGCATCACTTCACAGACATTAGTAAAGCCTCAACATACCCTTAAGGTTTATTGGAAAGAAGCTGACTCTGAAGTCACTCAATGTGGTTGGTTTTGGGGATATAGGTTGGGATCCCTATGGGATCTGTCTTACAGGCCACAGTATTTGGGATCATCTCCACTTTCCCATGCACAGCTTAGAACAGCTAGTTTTCTCAAAGACTGGGTGCGAAACAATTGTCTATTGATGACAGTTTTGATCTGTGCCACTTATCCGAGGAGACTCAGATTCAGACCTAGGAGCTCCTGAGTGATGCCAAGAGGCTTTGTGGAATTAGAGGGCATTGACTAGCATTGGAAGGAGCAGGTTTAAAAGAAGAGTGGTATTTTTCCACCACGTGATTTTGCAGTGTATGAACACTTTGTGGCAAGACAGAACTTCCTTGTCTTCATTTCCTTGAACTGAGTGTCACGTGAAGCTTGGGCTAAATTTTTCAGGGAGCAAACTGGTCCCAAACCAGAAACTCTGTAGTTCTTGGCTATATATTCCATATATATATATATGCAATCATTATGCTTCAGAAGGGTGGTGTTCCTTCAACTAAGAATGAATATTTTTGTTGAAGTCTTTCAATGCCAGAGGCAGAAAGACTTACATGTAGCCAAGGAGGGTCTCCCAGAAGTGATGTCCTTGCATTGCAGAACCTTTCTTGTATTGCGAAGGTGTGCTTTCACCTTGTTGGCATCACAGTCCCTGGTCTCTGTGAAGCAGAATAACATTCGCCATTCTATGTCTTTCTTACTTGGACATTGATGATCTCAGGGGAGAGGGAGATACATCATCTAGCACAAGGCAATTTCTTGCTCAGGACAGGTAAATGAAAAATTACTGTTACCTTGTGAAAATACATGCCTGAGTTGCTGGACGTGAGGACCCAGTCTGTGTCCTTTAGCTGCAATGGATCTCCAACTGGAAGGTATCAATTCCTCTGGTCAATTAGGACAGTAACTTGCACAAAGAGTCTCTGAGCTCTTGAAGTCTACTGGTTAGTCTTTCTGCCTGATCCCTGGATGGACATCTGTGCTTTTGCTTCTGCCTGTATGAAATAGTGCCTCAGTCGCTAGAAGCAGTGGAGTTGTAAGGCTTGCTGCTGGAAGCTCATGCATATGGAGAAGCTCTGACATTGTTTTCACTTACAGTCCCAACAAAGCATGAGATTTTGCTCTTAAAGCTGAGAATCACACATCAATGGCTGACTTTCTTTTTGCATTGCATAGTGACCAGAACCATATCTAACATTTCCACAGCTGAAACATGTCCAAATCAGCACTGATCTGAGAGATGGTCTGTAGTCTTGTCCTGAGACCAAGAGGAGGAGGAGTGGATAATCTTAGCATTTATTCTCCCAGATGCAGTCTGACTTGTGTGTTCCATTCAATAAAACATTGTAATTTAGGTGAGGAAAAGAAAGGGTGGGGAAAAAAATCCAAAGATTCAAAGTGCAGATCAAAAAATGAGACCGTGGAGATCATTTCCTGCAAAGCAATCAGATAACATGCATTTTGCCCAGATGGCTATGAATATTAACCATTGCTTTTGTCAGATGTGAGTTACCCCACCTCTCTTCCACAATTCCCATATGATCGGAGGAACCACAGTGACTCATAAACCAGAGATGTGGCACTGATTAATTTCCCCTCTCATCATACATACTGTATGAATTTTTGAAATTTGCTGTAAGATATATTGCAATGATTGAAGATTGGCTGAAGCTTGGAAGGAACCCATGCCCTTTGTCGTGATGTTTGTGGGTGATGAAAAGGAACAATTACTTGTTTTGTCCATTAATGTTATTGCGCAATGAAAGAGCATGACGTCAAACTAATGTTGTTCTTGTAACGCTTTTTTAAATGATTCTATAATAAGATTGTCTGCAATGTATATTAGAAGCTCATAGAAGCACCTTCAGTGTTACTACAACAGAAAACTCTCTTCCTGATGTTTTTTTAAAACTATAATGCTAATTGTAAATGGAAAAAAGAGCAATTCCTTGTTCAGTCTGGGAGGCTGACAAAACTGGGATCAGATCTGAAAAAACAAAAGTGTGATACATTTTTCTCATGCCTGTTGCATACACAAATATTAATTTAGCATCTGCGGAAGGTCGTGATGCTGACAGCTGTAGCCGGTGTATGGATGGTCAGTGCAAAGAGTCAGGACAGTTGCCTTCATCCTCTCTTGAGTCTGAGGAGCCACCTCCAGTCATTTCTCCATGTCTGTTGTTGGATTGAAAAGGTGTGTTTGGAGCTGTCATTTTTCGTGACATGCATGCATTTCCCATAGGCTGCCAAACAGTCATTAGGCAGTAATAGCAATTCTTGTTGCTAATTTGGGTTGGACTCCAGCCTACAAGTGAAAAGCACTATACATAATTACCAGTCCCTTGAGCCATCTAGTCCTCTAGAAGCATATATTTCTGTTCTATAGTCAAGCCTATGCACAGCAATGAAATCTATTTGCTAGGCAATGTGCATCTCCCTCACCCACAGGTGTATATAGTTACATGCAGTTGGTTGGGTTCAGGAAGACTGTTTGGGTCTTGATGGACCAGATGTGCATCCCTGCTAAGCTATTAAAACAAAATGTAATGAAGCTGTTTCAGACTTTCCTGTTGACATGGAGAGCTGTGAGACTGTGCATTGCATTGTGAATTGTTGTACAGACATTAACAAGAATCTCTTCCCATGTAGCTCCTATGAAATCTGGAACAAGAAAGGGGGATAAATCCTATAAGTAGTGAGATGGTTTAATATATTAGTAAATCAGGTAAACGTTTGGAGGAAGAGACATAGTTTTTCTGCTGTCACGCGTCTTTCTAGTGTATTTGCTGGCTTGGACATGGTTACGGTATCATTAAAACTAATTACAAATAGGCCGAAATCCAAACAGGATTTGGATCTAATTAGAGACTAGATGTTCTGATACCTAGCAGGACATATGTTGTGATACAGGACTCCGTTCTATGTGTGTCTACATGTATGTGTTGGGAGGCAAGTAAATTTAACTGTTATATTTCTCCCTGTCTACTTACATTTAAAAACCCATATGCCTGATGTCTGTCAAAGCAGCTGCTACTCCCAGGAATGGAGCTATTGTGGCCTTTTATGAGATGTGCAAACTAGGCATGACTGAGACTTTAATTGCTTTCTTTCCAGCTCTTTGGGTTACATGAAATGGAAGCATTCAATCTGAAACAATGTGCCAGTGCTCTGGGAGAAACCACAGTGACCACTAGCCAAAGCAGATACCCGTATCAGCAGGGAAGTGTCTAGAATCCCTCCCTGAAGGAGGCAAAAAGCCCACCTCAGCTCTGTGTGGAGAGCTATTTAGTAGAGATCCTGGATCTCCAGCCCTCATTGCCAAGGGACCTTCACCATAACTGTATAGATGCCATCAAGTCACCAGCCTTTAAAAGATAATTGGTGTCAGTTGGAAATACCATAGACCCGTAGAATGGTTGAAGTTGGAAGGGACCTTAAAGATAGAATTGAATTAGAATTCTATTAGATTAGATTCTATTCTATTAGATTCTATTAGAATAGAATCATAGAATTTTCTAGGTTGGAAGGGACCTTTAAGATCATCTAGTCCAACCATCAACATACTGTTCACAGAATCACAGAATATCAGAGATTGGAAGGGACCTTGAAAGGTCATCAAATTCCACCCCCCTTGCTGTGAGTCAGAGTCAGACACTTGTGGGTATTAAGAAAACATATCTATTACTCTGTTCTCCTTGTTTCTTTGGCCTGTAATTTTCACTTGTTATTGAACTCCTCCCTAGAGCTGTAAAATTTCATTTGGCTTTAAATGTTGTCTTTCCCTGAGCAGAGTATGGACAAAGTGAAATCTGTAATAAAAATCAAGATTTATTAGCTTTCTCAGCTGTCCCCAAGACTTGAGAGGGAAGATTATTGGAGTTACCACATCAGATAATCAGTGTGCTTGCAAGACTCATAAAACTTCTATCAGATGTGCTTGGGCCGAGGGCCTAGTGGCAGACATTTACTCCTAGTGCTGCAGTAAAATCCAAAGATACTAGTTTCCCTCACAGTGTTTTGATTCCGGCTGTGTGAGTTAAAAATACAGAATTAAGGCAAACACTGGGCGGGGGGGGGAGAAAAAGAAAATAAAAAAGAAGAAATATTGATGATGGAGCTTCTCGTGTAGCAAAACGTAGAACACAAGTGTTTAGCCTGGGACAGTGGAGGTTCCTGACCCAGCAAAGGGGCTGCAGGGCAGGTCTCCAGCTGCGCTGGCTACTCTTAGCTGGCACTGGAGGAAAGAGCATTCTCTTGCACATGAGATACATAAAGAAGCTTAGCTTTTTGAGAATTTTTTTCTAGCTGCAAAAGTTATGACAGATGTGTGTGATGTGAGCATGGGCCTTATGTCTTGCCCGTGCTGTAAGTTAATCTATATTGGGCCAAAATCAAAACACTGTAAACAAGTACTGCTTCCTTCAACCTGCAGCTGCTTTCCAGTGGTCAGACAATAAGGCCTAACGCTCAGCACCACCATTTTCTTGGGTATCTGCTCAGGTTTGCACTTATCCTAACCTTTCAAAGACCACTGAGAGGGAGCGGGGAAACAGTTAAAGGGCAGGCTGAGCCATAGCTGGATTTAAAACAGCTCCAAGTGGGAGTCAGGCTACGCATGGTCCAAAAAGGAAATTCCCGCAATACAGGATTTGCTGAAGGATGTTTGTTAGCTTTAGCTAACATCACCCATAAGAACTTTCAGAATTAGTGGAACAGAGAACAAAAGCTTTTTATTTTCGTGTGAAGTGTCTTAGTGAACTCAGAACTACTGGACAGTAATATCTGCACCAGTGGAAAACATGGTTTGTATGAGGACTTGTCAGCTGTGGATGCTTTGGACTATGCAAACTGGTGGCAGGCACATACAAGACCAGGAAAATGAGATACCTTATGATACTTTAAAGACCATAGTAAAGATAGAGCAGAATGCCTGCTTTCTGTGCTTCTCCAGAGGTACTGTGCAGCCATAAACTCAGCTTTAAAGGCCAGTTCAATGGATTTTGTCATTATGCTTAACAGTATGAGAACAGCAACTAGAGTATCACTGAGTTTGAAACTCATTCAGGAAAGGCTAGAACCCTTTCTCCTATATCCAACTGTCACTTCCAAACATGTTGCTGCAGTATTACCTCTGCAAACTGATGAGTTTATGTGGATGTATGACTATACACCTGTATGCACAGACACTCTGCAAATGCAGTCATGTGTGCAATGCTGCCGGGGAACCTCTTCCAGTGTGAAATAGTCCCTTTTTAGAATACATAACAGTATTCTGCTGGAACAGCCACAGTATTCTTCACTTCCCTGAAGCTTCAGGATGTTGTTCACAGTGTAGTACAGGTCACAGGTATTTTTTGTAATGCCCCATGTCACTGTGGGATGATAGGTACACATACATCCCAGGTAGCTGTCATTAGTGAAGCTGAAGACTCTGGGGATAGTGCAGCAGATTTTTATATGGTTGTATTGGTGAGGTTGGTGGGGGTGGAGGTGACATTCCTGCTGGGTGCATCCCCTCTAAGTTAGGGACTGCACATCTCATTCATCACTCAGTTACTAAAGCATGAACTGAAAAAAGCCCATCACTCAAGTGTTGACCAAGAACACCAGCATCCATCCAGTGGCCTCATCAGCTCTCTTCCTTCTTTCTTGGGGAGGTTCTGCCTTATCCATGGCCTTGGGACTCCTGCTCTCTCCTCCAGTGTGTTTTTCCCATCTTCTTGCACCACACCACTTTAAAACAGACCAGAGAAAGTATTTTAGAGGGACTATGGCGTAGGGTGCCATTGGTGAATGTTGAGATTGCTTCCTCGCTTCTTGCCTGCAGCTATTCCCTGCTCCAAGCGTTTCAGATGATGGGTACATCCTGCACCACTGTGTATGGAAAAGACTTCCAGAGATATCTCCTATTTTACCATACTCCAAGGGTTTTTTTTTTTGTGGCTGTATGTAAAGCCCTTCAATGTAACACAGGGAAAATCACACATTCTTTTCCTCTGTCAGCATTTAGTTGCTAATTCCTCTCTGTTAAAAACTGTTTTAGGGTATATGAGCTACATTACTAGTTGATGTACTAATCAATTCTAATCAACAACCAATCAACTCATCACCTCTATAGGTGAGGGGAGATGACCCTTTTGCTCCAAATCTGAGCCAAGGCTTGTCACTAAAAGTCATATCTATACAATGGTGAAGGCACTGCTGGTACAACAGCTAGTTTCTAAAGCTGCATCTGTCTCCCAGTTCTTTTAGCACATGCAGGCCTGCCACGGGCTCATTGATCTTCCCATACCACCCATTTTTCCATGAAGCAGCAGCTACCTTCACCCCCTCTGTCCCTACAGTGACAGGCCTGGCTCCTCTGACCGCTCAGCAGCCCCTAGACCTTCATCCCAGACTTATTCCCATTCCCAGGGCAGAGCAGCCAGCCTTTGCAATGCTGGTCCTTATCCTTCTGTGGACAAAATACCTCTTGCCTGTGCTAGAGACGCTTCTTGCTGTCTCACTTTTGCTGTTCTTGTTCTGTGAACAATGACAAAAC
Source organism: Nycticryphes semicollaris (assembly GCA_013400055.1). NCBI lineage: Eukaryota > Metazoa > Chordata > Aves > Charadriiformes > Rostratulidae > Nycticryphes > Nycticryphes semicollaris. The sequence continues at coordinate 18,156 of VXBJ01003881.1, read as the reverse complement.
CTCATCTTTCCACTATTCCTAGAAAACACCAATGCTAAATCAGTAAGAAAAAGCCACAAAGTTGAGGTGGAAAGCACAACAATAAAGTGAAACTTAATTCAACACAACCAAGAAAGCTGCCTTAATTAAATATTTCATCACTGAAAACACTGCTTTCATTCTGACAGCAGCAAGTAATCAGACTTCTTACAGCTCCTCAGATACCTTGCAATAATCCAGAGATGACTGTGAAATCCTCGTCCCTGCTCTGTGAAGCTAACAGGAGCTAACAAGTTGTTTGCTTTGTTGGAAGGAAAAAGGAAAGAAATGTTTCTTTAATAAAGAAAAATAGGTAACATTTTTACCATAACGAGATAATCATTGTTTACTCCTCTGGAATATTCATTACACCTGATGAAGTCCTGTCATTGTAATCTAGATGCCAGGAGTTGATCTATTAGATTTACGCTGTAATTCAGCATTCATTAGTAGGATCATTACTTTAAAGTGCTTATAGAAATGAGGTGTGAGATTTGCATTCTATTTTTTCAGGGTTTTTTTTATTTATTTAAGTAACACTGTCAATTTAAAAGCTGCATAACAAATTTCTTTGTCTGTATAGCCAACTGCACCACTTTTGAAACCTAATTTTGTGTGCACAGTCAGTGTCTGCTGATTTCTTTGCCTGCCACTGCAAAAGGAAAGCAAGACAGCCAGCTTCTTTTTGCTTTATAGTTAATTTCACTTTCAGGTTCATATGGTAAAAAATGCGGAGTAAGCAGAGTGGAAGGTTGATCAAAACCTGTTTTAAAGCAACTGGTTTGTTTAAATGAAAAATAAAAAAGCTGCTGAATGGTTCTGCTGCACTGTATTTACACACTTACTTCCTGAGTATTAGAAAATTCCATATATGTTGAGAATTCCTAAATTACTTTCCCTGGCATGAATACAGTGTTTTCACCAGTCTTGGCTTATAGTTGATTTCCTTTTAATAGCATACTTTATAAATTCTTGTAGGTGCTGCTTCGTGGAAAGATTTGTCCACAGAGTTTAGGTAGTTTTATTTCAGCTGTGACAGAGTAGGTAAGCAATACCAGAACCAGCATTAAAGCTGTTCAAAATAGATTGTTTCAGGCTGGTGCGGCCCACAGGTGGCTGTAGTGTTTACGATCCTGTTCCTCGGAGTAGGAGGGGGTATACAACTGCATTACTGTATTGTCACACTGGGGCTTGGGAGGATGTGAGCAGGAGAGTGACTGTAGTTTCATGTTTACCCTTTAAACCTGCAGGTTCGGGCCTCAGGTCTGGCCTGGGTTGCACAGAAGCTGAACACAGATGAGAGTGGTAAGTGCAGTCCTGTCCCACTGGCTGTCCCTTCTGCCCTCAGCCATGTGTCCCCACTCTCCTCCTTGCTGTTTGCCTTTCCTGGTGCAGGGGTATTTTATCCCGTGGTGTCATGGTTTCAGCCAAAGTTACCAAAAGCAGACTGACAGATGGCCCTTCCTCCCCCCAAAAAGAAGGGAGAGGAAGAGGATAACGAGATTTACAAGTTCAGAGTGAGCTAAACTACTTTGAAGTATTAATACTAAAATTAAAACAAACAAACAAAAAATAAAATAACGAAATAGATACAATATATACAAAACCATATGAAGCTCCTAGGATGATGGTCACATCACCAGCAGGCAAGGAAAAGTCCCAGACTGGACTCAGTGATCAATGGGATCTGGGTTCCAGCTCCTGAGTCAGGAACGCTCGGATCGGGGTCAAAGGCAGATGAACAGACAGGCTCCTCCTCAGACATTGGCCATCAAAGAAAGAGAGAGCTGACCCTTTGATCTCTCAGCTTTTATACTGAGAATGATGCAGATGGGATGGAATACCCCAGTTGGTCAGTTTAGGGTCACCTGTCCTGTCCCCTCCTCCCCACAGGGGTGACCCTTCTATGCTTTTCTGCTTCCCAGTCTCCAACAGGGCAAATAACACAATTCCCTGCCCATGGTTGTTCTAGCAATAAGTATAAGCAAGGGCATCTCTGCACCATCCCTTCATGCAATCACGTCTTATCACTTGGAGACTGAACGGTTTCTGAACTGTGAACTTCTGCTACTAATTTCAGAGTTTAGTTAGAAGAGGCCCAGTTAAAAAAGTAAAATTACTGAACAGAAAATTGGTTCTGTTTCACCCCAAACCAGGACAAATAGCCAGGTTGGTCTTTTTCATCTTAGCTGAAGTGTACGCTGCTAATCCCAACAGTGGCCTTTGGGGTTACACTATGATCTATAAATTCAAAGAGATAGCATCCTGCATGGCTGCTGAGAGAACACTGTCTCTGTGATTAATGAATCTTTTTTAATTGCCCACTTCCCAGCCTTATTACAGCCAGTAAATCTGGATGGATTTTTTTTATCTAGTTTCCCATTTTTTGGCCAGTGCTATCGTATTGTATATATATGATTTCCCTTTCTCCATATATTATTTCTTTCACTGGCTATCTAATTCTTCAAATAAAGCTAAATGTCCCCAGGTATTACTGTCCTGCTCCTGGATCAGTGTTTCAGGTATAGCTCATATTATCACAGAACCAGGTATTGTTGTTCATGAATTATTGTGTTCCTTCCTTTCTCTCTACAGTATACAGGAATGGCTTTGCTAAGTCCTGAGATTCCACTTCGTTCTACAGAGTAATTCAATGCTAAAGTCCATGTGTGAGCCTCTTAACAGAAAATGCATACAGCAGCCCCTTAACAGAGTTTTCCTAGTTGTGCAGGAGTTTGGTCTGTACGTTACCCTGTCCCTGCTCAGGTCTGCTCTAAAACCTGTTATTGGTGGTTTCCTATTCTGTCATGGTAGCAGCTGATGGGGTTCTGGGAGTGTTCTGCAGTGGCAGGGCAGATAGGCCTGAGCCATAATGAGACTGGTAAAACCTGTGCCCTGCCTGGGCTGAGGAGGGCTGCGTGTGAATGAGCACCAGGGTGTTCTCTAGTGAGTCACAGCTGTATCTTCACAGACACCATCCCAAACGTGTGACGGTGGAGGGGGTGCCAGCCCTAGCTAGCTCTGGAGCATGTAGAGTAGTAGACTAGAAGAGCATAATAGATGCAAGAAAAGAGTGTGTGCTCAAAATTGGCACTGTTCAGAGCTTTTCCCCCTTGCCTGGCACCTGAGACAGAGCCTGCTCTACCATGTCCCCAGGTGGGCTGGATCAGAAGGTACTTTCCTCTGCAGAAGGAGAGAGGTGCTTTTCATTCCCATGATGTCTCTCGTCAGGAGCCTTCTGTACTCAGAAAAATTGTTGATCATGTTGTTAGCTGCCCGCATCCTGCCTCTTCTGAAAGAAAGGATTTCTCATTCCTTGTTTAATTGGAAAACAAAGGTCCAGGCAGACTGTAAAAACTAGCTCAGGGTCATGTTAGTGGAGGACCTAATACTGTATCTGTGTACTTCAGAACTCTGTGCAGGCACTACTTATGTCTGCAGCTGTTCGTTAGTTGTGATAATCACAAGTTGGTTTGCCCTGAGCCCAGATGTAAAAGTTCAGGCTTATCTTCCATGGATCGTCTTTCACTGCAATGGGTAGATCCTGCTGGCTAAAGTTTTCACACATTGACAGAGAATGGAGTAAGCTCTTTGAAAGATACTGACTTTCATATCATGATACTAAATGGAAGCATAAATGGGTTTTACACCAAAGATTTTCATGATAAATAATCCATGCTGCCTGCAGAACACATGGTCCTGAAGTGCTCCAGATGGGTTTTTGCTGCTAGGGTTCTAAATTACATTTTTCCCAGGTGGAATTAGGTCCCATTATGGAAATGTGTTCTTGACTCCCAAATTGTCAGTATGTCTGTTAAGGAGAGGCAGTGAAGGGTATCTCCATTGCAGCTGCTGTGTCCATTTCCTTAAAGCAGCAGCCCATGACAGGTCTGAGAAATCCCTTGTTTTGGCCCATGTGATGCAGGTTACTATTAGCAGCTTCTACAGAGGCAGAGGTGGCTTTTCATGAGAGGAGAGATGATTCTACAGAATACCATTGCTGTTGCAAAAATTGCTTTTTGTTCAGTTCTCATGCTCAGAAGCAAGTCCCATCACAGCTGGATTGTCCTCCAGCTAGAGAATAATGAAGATGCCAAGCCAAAAGACTGGATTACAAGGCAATGGCCTGTTTACTGAGGGCTTTCTCTTGCCCTCCAGTGCCTTAGAGGACAGCTTCACCTCTGTGACTGGGCCAGAAGTGGTGGGTGGTAGGGCAGCTGGGAGGCATAAAAGGCAGCTGGCCAGATGTCCACATGGTGAAGGACCATGCTGGTTATTGTTGCCTGTGGCCTTGAAAGACAGTCCAGCTTGGTGTGTGCCATTCTCCTGGAGACTCTCAGGACTTTCATCCACTGCCGAAGGAGCTAAGTGTGACCATGCAGGTCAGACCAAAGATGTAGTCAGCCCAGCATCTTGTGTCCCAGAGTAGCAAATAAAGAATCTGTAAGAGTGTAGGTAGTTAATGATCATCCCTCACTCTAATTTCCCATTCTCCAGATTTGTGGCTCCAGGATTTCCTAGAGTCAGAGGAGTTTTCTTGCTTTTCACAATTCTATTCCCATTTGAGATCTGCTTAAAATATTGGCATCCACCTGCGCTGTGACAAGAAGCTCCATGATTTCATTATGTAAGCTGCACAGAACCACCTCCTTTTGGCTGCCTGGACTTTTGCAAAGAGAACTGGTGTATTTCACTCTAAGGACACTAAATCTTGATAAATACTTGTGCCATTGCTTTCACATCTGAGGCAGAGTCCTCTTCCACCATTGCAGAACTGCACTCCATCACAGGAGTTGTATCTATTTGCTCCTTCTCAAGCGATGTCTGGATTCAGGCCTACTAACTTTACAGCCAGTGCTTTAATATGGCTGGATCTTAGGGCAACATAACAGAAATCCAACATGTTGTATGCAACGAGGGGAGACGGGGAGATGCCTTTCTATGGCCACCACAATAGTGGTGCCTGGCTCCCATGGGGAGGGAGATGTCCCCAGCGAACAGAAACGGATTGTCCTCTCCTGGTCTTAGAAATCACGAGGATCTTTTTCTTTCTCTCTCCCCTTTCTCTGCCCCCACCCTGCAGATTTATATACTTGAGTAAAATCATGCAGCATCTCTTAGATAATGAGAATGAGTCTGCATGGGGAACAGCTAGACATCCACACCAATAAAATGTTGTTTTAATGGTGGCAATTTTCTGGCCCATATTAATTTATCACCCTCTCCAGAGAGCACTTTGTTATGACGATACCCTGTCAAATGCTTTGCTGGCCTTATTGAAGGGTAAAGAGCAAAAAAGCTCCCACGTCTGGCAAAGAAAAAAAAAAAAAGTTTTAATTCCTCTCATAACCTGGGTGATTTGCTGTCTTTATTGAATATGTACATTATACATAGTATAATTTTCTTTTATATAGCGGTTTCTCTTTGACAGTCTCTGTGTCCCCAGAACTTGTGGTATTTAATACAATAAATATGCTATATGAACAATCATTGAAGATCATCCTTAGAAGCATCAAGAGGATGATTTCAGCCCATGGGAAAAGGCTTACAAAATCATTTATACTGTGACCTTTAACTTCACAAAAGGGCTCAGGAGCTAAGCAGGCTGAAGAAGAGAAATTTGCTCACTGTCATTCTCTCTATTTGCCTCACTGACGGCATTGTCCCTGCCATGTCTACCTCCTGCTGTGGCTGCAGCAGCTTGATGATGTGTTTCTTGGTGCATGTTGGAACCAAGGTCTATCATGCACCAGACTGAGATAAATGGGAATGAAAGCCCCGTGGAAATAAGTGCGATGAAGCTCTGCAGTCCTTAAGAATATTCCCATGTGGGTAACACAGCCCCATAATGGTGGTGCATGAAGCCCAGTGCAGAAGCTAATTGTTGCCAGCATCCTTACTACCCATAAAGTGAGAGACTGGCACTGCTACCTACCTTGATCTGTTGGTCTCCTTTCCAAGGGACACAATCTCTGAGCGCACTCTTGGTGGGTGGAGGGGGGGGAGGGGAGAACTGTATTTTTTTTTTTTTTTTTAAGATCTAGTTAAAATCCATTAAGATAGGTACTTACAATGCATATACACACAGTGTTTCCTTGGACAACCACCTTCTCCTTAAGCAATGTTGTTGTTGGTCCCCTGGCAGAGACAGCTTGCCCAGAGCCTGCTCCCCAGTTCTTGCTGCAGTGTGAGACATTCTCAGATAAGGGGAAAGCATGATTAATTAGCCACAACTGACTCTGAAACCTCTATGTGTCTTAGCTGGAGCAGGCAAGTGTCACATGCAGAGATGTGAAAAGGTAAGTCAAGCTGACCACTGCATGTCCTGACCTACAACAAATGTAAACCTCACCACGTCTTGCCTTTCCTTGTTGCCAGCGAATTCTTTACAAGTTCCTCTGTCATCCTCTACAGCTGGCTCAGGAGACTGTGCAGTGCAAAGGTGACACTGTTCTGGAACATTTCTCCTGTCTGAGGAGTTGTGGAAAAAATCACCAGCTGCATGCACTTCTGCCATCACTGGAGTCTGAGGTGACAACCAACCCAGCCATGAAAAGGAGGGAGAAGAAAGTGGCAGAGGACCAGCATGCCCAGATCATCACACCAGGTCAGTGTGCTCTCCCAAAGCGTCACCACTGAGTGCAAGCCAGGTTTTGAGACTGGACTTTTACTTTGGTGATACCTTAACCAATGTCTTGCTTATTTCCTCTAGCTGTAAAATGGGGTTATTTTTTTCCCAACTGCACTGTAGTACTGCAAAATAATATATGCTAAAACCAAGTTTTTGAAATCAGGCAGGCCTGACAGCCTTGCTACTCATCATGCAGTGCTGATGGCAAATCATCATTTAAAAGGTCAGTACTTTAAATCCACAATTTCTAGCACTACAGCTTACATTGCACTGTGCCATTTCAGTGAACACGTTTCATATGGCAGGGTTTTATCAGTATTCCTTCATTCTAGTAGAATTCCCATTTTACTCCTTCAGGGCTAAGATTCCTGTTTTACTCCTTGAGGACCCAAAACAAATAAAAAAACAGGAGGGGCAGGAAGAAAAAAAAAACAACCAAGGATAAAAGTCATAGTCTATTTTAGACAACTGTTTACTACATTGCACTCCCTTGACGATCTGCATTGTCAGTCCCCACAGGATATATGTAGCAGGTGGATAATAATTGAGAATTATGGCTTGGAAAGCAACTTATAATCTGATGGATAGTTTATAGCACCGATTTTCTTCCCTGCAGATACTAACAAAACATGACAGGGAAAATAATCAGATGAAGCCAAGAATAAAATCAGTACAACAAGCTGCTAGCAGGAGCCTCTCCTCAGGACTATGCCCTGCTTCAGGGAACACCTCTGTGTTTTAGTAACTGTGAACATGAGAACAGGGTTTATGCTGGGAAGTGCTGAGCATTCAAAGTCTCCCTTGGGCTACTACTTGGGCAGCTTTATGGAGGAGCTGAGTATCCTCATGATGGAGCTCGTGCCGGGCTGTCCACATTAGCCATTTACTCTCACACAACATACATAAAATTTACTTATACCCATTCCTAAGCATTTTTTTGGTAACCTTTAAATGTACAAATTAAAAAGATATCGTCAGTGCAGAAATAACAATGGGATGGGGTGTAGTATGGGACAAATTCCAAACCTATAGATTGAACTGAAAATAAGGGAGCAAAACAGAGCAAAAAGAAAAACAAAACGCAAAAAAACTTGGTGCCTTTCCTCCAATGGTGGTGGTTTCCTTCCTTTTTGACTTGATGTCATTCAGAACCAAAACCACAAGAGATCAGTTTAATTTCTCATTTGCAGTTAGTTTCACTGTCCTGTATCCCAGATGTCCTAAGACAATGTTTCTTTCCCTTGACTCACAGCATTACTAGGGAATGATTACATGAAACCAGAATATTCTTCCTCAGCAGACTGAGTTACTGTCTTCAGCAGCTTGCTTGATAACACTCATGCCCTATTCAAGTTAATGTACATTCCTATGGCACTTAATCTAATGCTTCCATCCCTGGACTCACCCTAGTAATGACCACCACCTTAATGTAGACGTTAAGGTTTTCCCTTTCCAGCTGAGTGCCCCTTGCATGATTCCATGGACTGTCCATTTCTCTGGGTGGTGGAGAACTGAATGTTTCCTAGAGAAGCAAAACCATTTTGATGGAAGTTCGTCTGCACCCCTAATATCCAGCAAGAAGACCCAGCTCTTCAGGAAAGTCCATTTGCACAGCACTTACTTTCCTGTCAGAATCTTGATCAGTGGTCTGTTTCCTTTCCTCATTACACAGAGTTTGAAAAAAATACTATCTAATCACAGAATTGCCAGAGCTGGAAGGGACCTCTAGAGATCATCTAGTCCAACTCCCTTGCTAAAGCAGGATTGCCCAGAGCACATCACTCAGGGCTGCATCTAGGCAGGACTTGAAGGTCTCCAGAGAAGGGGACTCCACACCCTCCTTGGGCAGCCTGTTCCAGTGCTTTGTCATGGTGTTCTGTATTAGAAAGTAGCAAAATTAAAAGTATCACTACAGGGTTTTCCAAACAACAATGACACTTTTCTTTCTGTAGAAATCCCTGAAGCTAAAAGTCTTAACAGTCAGTGAAGGAGTAGCTCTCTCAGGGGTGCTGCAGATCTTCCAGCTATCCAAACTACAGGGGATAATTCTTTCCACAGCAGACTCTTCCATCTCACTAGGTCAGAAGGAACCTCCTGTGTCACTTGCAGCAGTTTTCCGCTGGCAGAGATAGAGAATGTGGTTTACAGTCGCTGACCTCAAACTCCCTTAGCTCCAGGTTAGTGGTGGTTAGGCTCTTCTCTTCAAACTTTCCAGTTCCTCTGTCCTGTGTCCACTGTGTATACACTACTGCAGATCAGGTCTCCCCACCACAGTGTTCAGGGGCTGATTTTCCGTCTCTACTGGAAGTACTTCTTCTGTTATGTTCTAATTCAGTTGCTGTTATGACAGATCCAGCATAGCAGTGATTTGGTCATCCTACAGTTGTTACAGTATTAAGGTTTGACTAATTCATCAGGAGCAGCTGGCCTCTTTTCTGTGTGATTTCTGTACACATCAACTCTCTCGGTGTTTCTTACAGAAGACAAGATTACTCAGAGTCGCATTTTCCTCCAACTCACCTATGGACTCGAAGAATTTAATTTTAACCCAAAGAGACACCAATGAGTTCTGTTGTTCCTCTCTAAAACAAACTATAGTCTGGCACACAGAGCCAGAGTTTTTACCATGACAATATCCTCTGTCCCCTGAGGAGCATGAAGTGGCAGCTGTTCTTACCTGTCTCAAAACACCAACCCTGCAAGTGAGCTCCAGGCACAGCTCATGAGCACACGATCACTGGTTTGATGTGCAAGGCCCCAGATCCTTGTCCTAAGTTTTGGCATCAGTCCTTAAGCATCTGATCACTATTTCCTGGTCCGCTTAGGTGCGGCAGAATCTATGACTTGACCTCACAATGTGGAGCTGATTCACATGAGCTCCTGTCACCCTTGAATGCAGTTACATTCAGAGATCGTGTCACTGGGCAGCTACTCTTTATAACAGTTTTTGAGTCCTGCAGCTTTTCTCAACAAACCAGCAAGAAAGCATCTATCTCTGCACTCCAAGAACTGAGATGAAGCATCACTATAAAGAAAAAAAGAGAAAGGCTTTTGCTGAGTAGAAACTGTAAGCCAAAAAAAAAATCTCAAAATCCCAAACAAAAAACCACCACCCCTTTTCTTGAGGGTCTTGAGTTATCTTGTTCCCACTGAAAGCCCATATTTGCTTTGAAATTGAATGGTGCTCGCTGTGCATGTCTATAGTTATGTCACGTTTCTGAGCAACAGATGCTGTCTGAAGAGGACACTTGTATAATTTAAAACAAAGCCAGGCCTTTGTTGCCTCGTCCTCTAGCAGGAACCACAATCTTTTCCTCTTCCCAGATGAGGCAATATCCTGCTAGGAGTTCTCAGGAGCCTGTGATGATGGAGGCAGAGTTCAGTGATGAGAACACAACACAGATGCTATTCAAGCTGTGCCAATGACTCATCACCGTGTCTTAAGTGATCCCTTCTTGTAAAATGGATAAAACAGTGTTTATCTATTCCTGTAATGCCCATGAGATCTACATTGATAAAGAATTAAAAGGAATTTGTGGTTTATTATAGTAGGAGAACTAAACAATGGCTAGGACTTCAGTGAGACAGGCTACTAGTAATGGTGCATGGTTTTAGGGCTTTGTTTGAGCAGTGCTTAAGGAGAAGAAAACAAGATGTGGAGGACAACACATGAGAACTAACAAGAACAATATAGGGGATGAGAGGCGAGAGAAAACCAACACAAATTGGGTTTTGCAGGGCATAGCAATTTTCTTTTTCAGATGTATTTTTCATGGGTAGTTCTTCATACCTCAAGACACAGTTATACAACCAGCCTCATTTCTAAAGGTTTTCTACAGGGGGAAGTTAGGAATGCAACTTGATAAAACTAATACATGCTGATAGCTTTGGGTAATTAAATAATAAACAGAGTCCATTACAGAGGTACTACTCTGCTGGTAGACAAGGAACATATAGCTGTAAATTTTCTAGGAGTGGGTTCAGATTTTTTCTTCATCTCTCAAGCCTTTTTCAACTTTCATTCCATGCTAAAATCTTGTTATTTTTACATTTCCAGCAGACGCCCACTGTACTAATGTTAAGATATTCTTGAAAGAAGTCACCAGAATCACCTAGGGGCCTGGCCTGATTTCTTTAAGCATTTACTGGTTACAATTGCCTTTGGTTTTAGTGCGTAGTGAAGCCTCTCCTAGCTAGATGCCTTAAGGGCTATATTGCATCTTGACCCAGTAAGTGGAACACTATCAACTGGACCCTGTGGCATTAGTGGATATAACACCTTTTCTTGCATTGCTTTGTAGGACAGTTTGTGGAGGTTCAAGGCTTGCTAAAAGATAGCTGATTTCACAGGCAGAAAGGCTTTTATCTGTCATTCCTTGCTTTGTTTTACTTATGATTGTCCTGATAAAACAAAATGAAATTTCCTTTGCAACAAGCCAGAAGGGGAATTGTAGCTTTAGCAATAGAGATTTCTGCTATCAGGGAAGATCTGGACATCCAATGGGTAATGCTGTGCAATGAAGTTACTGCTTTTTCCATCTGAGAGTAATGGCTTCGATTTCCCTCAATCCAGCTGTCCCTGTGGATACTGATTATATCTTGGCTGTAATGTAATGAGATGCTTAGCTATAGCCATTTTTGTCACGGCACCTAAACATATCTGTAGGTTAGCAGCTGGAAATGCAATTTCAAAGCTACGTTCTCAGGAACTGTGACGGTCTTGCTGTCTTCCTGTAAAGCATGGGTATAGATGGGCATAGGTCATATTGCCATCACAAGGGAAAATTTTCATTTCCTAGAAGCAGTATAAGCAACTGGTGGTTGTGTTATTGTTTGTGACAGAAGTTTTATTGACACTAGAGCAGGTGTTTCTTGCTAACAGCAAAGTGTAAGCAATCATTCTCCGAATTGGGGTCACTCAACAGGATTATACTGATAAACAAAAAGCAGTCAATTTGTCAGTTATTTGCATATACATCAGAAAGTTAGTTAAATCACTGCTCTTTAAGTACAGGATAGAAACTACCCAATAGTGTCGGAGAGATGCATTTTAGACATTTCTTTCCCATAAGAACAAGGAATGATCTTTGCCCACTTTATTTTTCTACATGATTCAAGTGATAGGCAGCTTGTTTAGATGTTGGAAGTTGGAAAGGACAGAAAGACAAGCGATATTCCTTCTCAGCGTTACCACTAACTTGCCATCTGGCCTTGGGAAAATTAGTAGAATTGACTGGGTGGAAAAATATGGACTGTAGAAAAAAGGGAAATACAAAACTGAAATATTGCTGATGAATCTGAACTGGTATGTTTGGGCATGCCATTGCTGTACTTCCTGGGAGTCATGATTTGTGATTACATCCTTGTCAGGAGTGCAGGCTCATGCTGCAGTATAGTTCTCATCTCAAATTGCAATCTGCTCTGGACTAACAAGGGACAGAGCTTCATGGAAGATGAAATTCCTGCTCAGTGCCTGCAAGGAGATGGGGGCCATCTATTTTTGTGATGTGTTGTTTTTTCAGCCAAATGTCTTCTAGATTTTCTTTTCATGAAAAGTTTCCCATAAAGAACCACATCTTGTGCCTCAATAGAAAAATGTTCACTACTCCTGTTTAGTAACCATCTTATGCTTCTGTTTTCCCTGTAAAGAGGATGACTGCTCTGACTATTGTCCCAAAGAGCAAAGTAATCTGCACAGACAGGCTCCTCCTCCCTCCGTTACTTGCTTTAATTTAAAAGCATTTTTACTATTAGCAAAGTTCCATCCTCTGTCACTATACTCAATTATTCACAGCAATGGATGGAGACATTGACAGACTGCACAGGCATGAATGCAGTTTAGGGCTGGGGCTCCTGGCACTCTGGTAATTTATTGGAGCCAATTATGCAGACCAGCAGAAACTCGGGGACTTTGCTTACAATAAATGTGCAATGCATAATCTATCACTACCTGAAACACAAACTCGATAACCCAGTTCCTTAGTCTCAGTGGAACTGAAGGGAGGTTGTTGGTTGCATGAGACACACAGAGTGATGCCATTTTCATTAGTTTCTTCAGTGGTAACACATTCATTGCAGAAATACTGTCGCTGCATTAGTACAATAAAACCAAAAAAAAGGGGTTACAAGTGCTTATACAGAACTAGGATACATCTTGAACCTATGGCCTCAGAAAACAGTCCCTACATGCTGTACTGCTATATGTTGAATCTTCCCTCCACAAGAATACTGAACTTAAAGATTGCTGGAAGAGCAAAGATTTGATATGAACAAGTAGGACAAGTAATTTAATGCATTGAAAGTTTTCGGCCACATTCAACCTTTCCTGAAAACTCAGTACTGACTTTTTTCTCACTGTCCTTTGGACTTCAGAAATTTTCCTTTCTCTTTTCACCTTTTCATCATCCATTTTCTATGTCGAATGCATCCTATTACACAAGTGATCTGCTAAATTTCTGGTTGCCATCCTGTGCTGCTCACAAGGACAGGAACAGAAGAGAAAACGTCTGCTAGGCTTTTGCATTTCTGACTCACTGTCAGTCCCTGACAACATGGTTGGGATTTTATTTTTCCAAAATATCCCACACTAGCCTCCATCAGATGGGAAGACAGTGAGTGCTGCTCTGGCCTTGTTTATATCAAGATAGGATAGTTTTTCACATTTACATCATTATAATGATCCTAATCTTGTCCATTTGAGGCTGCCCTATGTGACCCATCTTTGCTGTGGCCACCCCACCAACAAGCTGCATCAATTTTGATACAGCTTGAAATGACATCTGCAATCTCTTAGCTTTCTCCATCATATGCCTGGATTCATCACATCTTCATCACAAGCTGGATTAAAATCTGTTCCTGTCTCTCTCACACTCTCACACTCCTTGTTTATTTGCCAGATTTGCTGATTCTTTTGCTATCACTTCAGGAGAAAAAGCTAGCCATGGTATCCCAAATACAGTGACAGAATTTTAGAAGTTGACTATGTGAAAAATTTGTACAATATCCATCCTGTAGGATGGTTTAACAGTATGGCCAATAGATGCTGCTAATTCTCCATTGTTAAATTAATCACCACAAGAATCAGCACACAAACTTCCTAGGGTATCTGTTTTGTAATGTCTGCTATTACGGAGTGCTTTGGGATAAAGAGAAAAACATCCCATAGTATAACAGTCCTGGTGTAACTCATCTTCCAGAAAAAGTATCCCCACATCTCTGCTGCTCCTCCCCAGGAAAACATCTGCTTAAATCAAACCAAAGGTAAAATACCTGTCCCAGAGCACCGTGCACACAGAAGTGCCTGATGCTGAGAGAACACTGCACGAGCCAAGCACTGCCATTTCTTAAGCAGCTCCTGCCAGTGCTGCAGTTTCAAATACTGTAGTTTTACAGAAACCTAAATGCCACTTCAGGCAAACACTTCATCTCCACAGTGAATGCTTAACTGCTCTTACTATCAAACCAGTATGAGACCACAGGTTCCAGGACACAGTGAAGCCTCCACATCGGGTCCAAAAGCAGCAAGCTTGAAGTACAGGAGAAAAGGCGGAAACTCTGCTGCTGCTATGTGCACGAGCATTGGATGACATTCACTGCCACCTCACAGAGAATTAATTAGCACCACGAATACCAGAAAAAAGAGTAACTGTTGGGTTACCAGTAGAGCAAGATTCCTGTAAAAATGCAGAATGCTCATTCCAACACTAAAGGAGTAATATGTGCTGCAGGCTTCGGGTTTTTTGTTACTAAGTCATCCCTGTATATCAGCCCTGATTTAGGTGTCCTAAACACACTCCATAGGACCACAGAGTTTGTGTTTACTATCATGACAGAAAGAATGTATGGGAACAGAGGATTCCCTTACATCTTCCTATCAGCCACTGTGTTTCCAGATATTTTCTTTGGGTGAAGTTGAAGGAATTTCTTTCTCTTTTATTTTGTCTAAGGTTTTCCAAAGTGCATGATTCTATTGCGGACTTAGCCTGACTTCTGCATGTTCTGAGCATGCAGATGTTTTCTACCCCGAGTGTTCAGGTCTGTGGCATAGGGCAGGTATGAGAAGTCCTACACATCCAGGAAGTCCAAGCTACCTCTTTAAGGCTTAACGGCCCACTGGTGAAACTAATAATTGGATTGTGCTGCCTTCCACTTACGGCTACTGGTTTTATCTTTGTTACCTTGAGCCTGTCCTTTCATTTAATGCAGTGTTTTATCTTGTTTTTGATGACTTGGCTCACGCCCCTTTGTGGTTCACCCACAAAATAAAGGGGAGATTCCTGACTCTCAGTGATTTAGACTCTGTTTTGGCTGTTGGAAGCCATGTTCTAGCCACCCAAACACCAGTTATACACATCTTGGCCCCCAGAAACGAGAGCTCTCATTTCCTGTAATGACCGTATCCTTAAATGTGCATGCTTTGGATAATAGGGTATTGGAGAGGGTCAAAGTTATTCAAACAACTGTACCTTGGAAAGCATAACCATTCACAGAGAAAGCCTGTCTATATTCAAAGCAGTGCTTCTACGTGTTCTGCCTCCACAGAGGCAGAGCTTCATGGGGTCTCCCCCGTCACCCCCACCGCCTTGTTCCCCCCACAGGTGCTGACCCACAGGCAGCCGCAGCAGCTGGTGCCCCCGAGCTGCGAGAGCCCCGTCTGCCCTCTACGTGCCCGACCCCAGGGAGTGCTGTGGGTTAATTCAGTGCTGTCGCGCATACACTTAAAAACTTCATAGTTTTTAAGGAGAAAAAGCCAGGTTTGGGTGGATTTCTCGCTGTCAGGACCGGCTGTACCGCCCCATTGCCGTGACAACGGAGTGTTCCCCACCCCACCCCGTACGTATTCACCATGGCAACCGCCCGGGGCAGATGGGCGGGGGAGTGGGCCAATCACAGCGCGGGTGCCGCACCCCGATTGGTTGGATCCCCTCGTTAGGAAGGGGCACGGTGGGAATTGACGGCTGCGATGGGCCAGTGGAGCGGGGCGTGTTGACGACGGGGGCGGGCGGCAGAGTGGTGACCAATGGAAGCGCGGCGTGGGCAAGGAGGGGCACTCCGGAAGCGAAGGGGGCCGAGGGAAAATGACGGAGCTTCCTCGAGGACGTTGTGAGGCAGTTAAGACTGCATCAAGGTGNGGTGGTAGTGCTGGCGATGCCGGAGAAATAAAGCCCAAAATGGTGATAATAAAGTGGCGCCCAGGCCGTGCTTGTGCTGCCCCTCAGAGACGTGGTGACGGGTCCTGCGCAGTTGAACAGCGCTCCCTGAAACTGCCTGTGGGACCCTGGGAGTGCTGGGCTGTGAGGTTCCACCCGCCCTTTTTGGGGGATCTATTGATTAGGGCAGAGTCACAACCAGAAAGTGGCATCGGTCAGCCTTGATAGGGACTTGAAGCGTTGGGACGGCTCCGGCTTTTGCAGGCTGTGCCCTCTTTGGAGCGGAGCTGTTTCCCCAGCATCCTCCCGTAGCTCAGCTCCTCTGCTGTCCCTGGGTCGGAGGGAGTTCCTCCACTGCCTTCTGTGCTCTGTTGTTTGATGCCGCTGGAGTGCAGCCGGGGATCGTTGTTTTGCAGGTGCCTGGTTGTACGCTGACGGAGACCAGCTCTTTTAAGACGCCTTGATAACAGACGGGCTTTTCTCTTTTATTCAAANGGTGGAGGAGCAGGTGAGCGGGGGGTTATGTGGGGTTCCTTCCAGAAGAGGCGGGTCATGGCCCCCAAACGTCTAATAATTCGGGGGGTGTGGGGCGGTGGTGGTTAAAACCTGTTGGAAGCTGTAAATGCGGGGGTGAGGCCTCAGAATAGAGGGCAATCTCTCATATCAGTTCACAAATAAAGTTCCTTTATGTACGTACAAGGAGTTCAAGATTAAGAACCCTTATCTCTAAGGATTCTGTATTATCTCCAGGAGTTTAGAGCGTGAAAAGAATTGTAAAGGATTTCTTTAGAAAGAGCTATTGAAGTGTCTAAACAGCTAGCTAGTGGAATGAGATGTTCTCTCTCCTAGGTGTGAATCTGCAAGTCTAAATAGATGTGACTCTGAACAGCTATTGGACAGAAGTGTAAATAGATCACGCGTTCTCCAAGGGTGCGAGCAGGCAAATGGATCCAGAGGGGTAAATGCCTGTGCCACCCGTGGCTCTCAACGGCAAGGAGAGCCTGTTGATGGAAGGGGATCTAACAACTCGCCCTCCCTTCTCATCTCTCTGGAAGGGCGTAAAAGCGCTTTCCAAAGCTGCCCCTTGCTCCTTTTCCCCTCCCAGTTTGAGACCCGCTCAAATGGGAACTTTCCCCCGCAGGGCTGCACACACCGAGCGGGAGCTGCCGCCATGGCACAAGAGTACCCGATTCTGGGTCTGCGCTGGGGACAGGAAACCCCCATGTTTGGGGAGGTGGTGGGTGGGGAATAAAAAAATCCTGATCTGGGCCAAGGGCTGTCGCTGCTCGGGCTGTGAGCGGGGCCCGGGCAGGGAGCTGGAAGCCCTGCCCGCCGCTAAGTGGTTACGGTCCCTGGGTGGAGGGAAGTGGGCCGAGAGCGGTCACCATTCATCACCCGGATGAGGCCTCCGAGGGCGGGCAGCGGAAGTGGGGCAGGCTGCTTAGCTCCCCTTAGATCGGCCCCACCCACCGGCCCTGGCTGGTAAAGCCCCCGGGCCTCCCCTAACCAGGCTTCCTGCCTCTCTGGCACAGTCCCTGGCAACGCCTTCCCGAGGAGCGCAGGCCCGAAGGAGACCCGCCCCCCCGCAGCTCCACTGGGCTCCCCGCCATCCCGAATGAGTCCTGTGGTGGCCCAGCCCCGAGAAGAGGCCCGTAGCGCCGTGGGACTGTTTGACACTGCGCTCCAGGGAGCACCCAGAAGTTGCCCTGCAGTCCTCCGGCGCACATCTCTATGGTGCCGCAAGTTGCCGCTCTGTCTTCCGCCGCGCATCTCTATGGTGCCCCGAATTGCCGGTCTGTCCTTCCGCGCTCATCTCTATGGTGTCACAAGTCGCCGCTCTATCCTCGAGCATTCACCTCTATGGTGCCGCAAATAACCACTCTGTACTCCGGCGCTGATCCCTATGGTGCCGCAAGTAGCCGCTCTGTACTCCGGCGCTCATCTCTATGGTGCCGCAAGTGGCCGCTCTGTTCTTCGGCGAGCGTCTCTATGGTGCCGCGAGTTGCCGCTCTGTCCTCCGGCGCTCATCTCTATGGTGCCGCAAATCACCGCTCTGTCCTCCAGAGCTTATCTCTCTGGTGCCGCGCGTTGCCGCTCTGGCCTCCGGCGAGCGTCTCTATGGTGCCGCGAGTTGCCGCTCTGGCCTCCGGCGCGCCTTTCTATGGTGCCGTGCATTGCCGCTCTGGCATCCGGCGCTCATCTCTATGGTGCCGCGCGTTCCCGCTCTGGCCTCCAGCGCTCGTCTCTATGCTGCCGCGAGTCGCCGCCCTGTCCCCCGCCCCCAAGTCTCTATGGCATCTGTGGCACACTTCTACTGTGGGAAAGCACTGAACAACCTCCCAGTTGAATAACCGCATT